>JZLH01S0413917.1:0-16832 GCA_001188425.1 Eucidaris tribuloides | reverse complement strand
ACCCTACAAACGACCTAAATTCTTTTTTTAACATGTAATTTTCCCCCTTAAATATTTTTTTCACACTTTTGTCACACTCAAGACAAATCCTTCCAGCCAGGAGATCCACCCCACCTGGTGTATCTTTGGTAACCAGTTTGGTTCTAAAGGCATTTTTACTTCTCCCAATCACGTCACTGCCCTTTAAAGTGATAGGCTAACATTATGGAGCTTCAATTTTAAAAAAATGTCAAATTTTGATATCTGAACTACGTAGTGTTCATATGGACAAATAAACACCCTAGAATAAAAAAGTTTGGAAAGTTACACTGCCAATGGCAAGTTATGCATGAATAAACAATTAAAACTTGGGGCGAGTTTAAATGGCCTAGGCGTACACACAGTAAGTCTATGGGAGAAAATGGGCAGGTGAATCCGATCAACTTACGATTTTCACTTTTTTAAAGCACTAAATAATAATTTTGAAATACAATTTTTTCAGGGCATCATTTGTAGACCTTATCAAAGACAATGGTAGCATGGAGAATCATGTAGCTCAGATTTTTTTTAACTGTGGTAAATGTTCGCTAATACCTTTAAAGGCAAAATTTAACAATGTTTCAAGTTTTAAAAATCTGACCTACTGTACATAAACCCTTCATGCTGTGTCTCTAATAAGGTCCAAAAATGAAGCCCTTAAAAAAATCTGTACTTCAAAGTTATCATTTAGTACTTAAGAGCGAAAGCTTTGCCATGTCCATTTTCCACCCGAGTCTGCTGTGCATACATCACAAACGACTTATGCATGCCCATCGTGGGTCACGGGTGATATTTGTCCATTCATATCTGGCCATTGTGAGCATAACTTTCCAAAGTTCTGTATTCTATGGTGTTTATTTGACCATGACAGACTATGTACACGCAGCTCACTCTCAGATATCAAAATTTGACCTTTTTCTTCAAAACTGAACCTCCACAAACTGAATGTGTCAAGCTTTTATGAAGAATACCATGTTTTGAGTAACTTTTGGAGTGCAGTGTCAACAGCTACAACTTTTTGCGAGTTGTTTTACAGAAGTGTTGTATACAAATGTTGAAGAAAAAATAGCATTTCTAGGTGAAAAGTTGCATGAAAATTCTCAACAGGGTAAAAACTTTTAGGTGAATTCTCCATTAGAATTAGTTTTCCATGAAACTACATAAATTCATAATCAGCGCATTTGAAAACAAAAGTATGGAGGAAGTAACATACATGTATTTTACAAATTGAAAATTGAAGACTGCCTCTACATGTATATTAAAAATAAGCCATGTGGTGCGCATGAATGCATGGATCTTTACAGTGGCAGGATTATATCGCTGGCTGTACAGTAGCCACCCCCCCCCCCCAATACATTGCAATTACTACTTTATTTCGGGGGGGGGGGGGTGGGGGAGGGGGAAGGTGTCAGGATGGGGAAATGTGACTTAAACTGAAGAAACTAATTTTTTTTTTGCCACCCATGTTTTCTAACATAGAGGACAGTCTTCAATTTTTCATTTTGTAAAAGCAAATCAGATGTATTCAATTTTCAATCTGTGAAACTAGAATTGAAAAAATAAGATCAGAAAGATAATTTAATTTTTAGCCTACTAAATAAAAAAATAATAAAAAAAGTTGCTTATTTTCTCAATTTTGAAGGGAAAATGAGAAAAAACAATTTTACAAAGACAGAAAAATATGAAAAGGTAACAATTTCTCAATATTGTGTAATCTATCATTATAATTGAATTTTTTACCCAAATCATGAACGACCATTTTTCTAATTATAAACATAAAAATATAAACAGTTTTCACTGTTATTCAGTATTCCTCTGTTCATTTCGGAAACAGTCATTTGAAGAATCAACTTGTACCGTACAACGATTCTTTCCCCCATATGACTGCTGAGTATGTTGCAGAATTTTGTCAGCTGACAATAATTCATGACCAAATTTTTTCTGTAACATAGGGGGTATGCCTTTCCGACAGTGTTAAATTTGAAGCAAGATATATAAGATCAAACAATTGTTTAAATTTTAAAATGAAACAATATTTCTTTGGTTTTTCGCGGTTTGGAATTTGATGTTCGTTGAAGAAGTGGTAGATCTACATGTACCATCATGCATGTTCGAGTTAACACTTGTGTTGGCTGTTAATCTGAGTCAGAGTTTCCAGAGTTGGCTTGCCAATCATCTCAGCTAGTGAATCGAATTTGTGTGAGACTCCCAAAACGAGGGGCCCAAAGTTTAACATACCAATTGTGCGAGATTGACAATATATAAATCCAACAAAATATTTGCGTAAGGGCCAAAATGCATCTCACGCTCAATGCGCGATAGTTGGCAGCCCTGAGTTTCTGAGCTCAGCTTAAATGCTCTTGGCCTCTACTACGACTTACATCTACCAACACCCAACTTGAAATCACTCAATCAGCTAGTCCGAAGGCTCCGGAAATGTTCCTTGGGACCGCACAGTTGATGTGTTCGCTGGTGCCGAAGCTATAGCCGTATACGCACACACCGCGGTGTGACTACAGCTAACTTCGGCACCAGCGAACGCATCAACTGTGCGGTCTCGAGGAACATTTCCGGCGAGTTTTTTTCATTTTTCATGATTTCGACGATAAAATAAGGATGGAATCATGTTTGGCATGACTGAGGTGAGCTAACTTGCGCCAGTGGAAATAATTTCTCACTTGTGCATGTAATAAATCGTATGAAATCGGTCATTTTCCGTTCGTTCGAGTGCCCCCGAGATTCGGGGTCACCACAGGATTTATCGTCGGTATTGCGTGAGGTCCAGCGATTCCGGACTTAGTATAGAGGAGAGTCAAAAGGTAAATGTAAAATATCCGTCCAAATTGTCCGTTAAAAACCTCTGAAAAACGACCGAACTCGATACTAAGGCCGGAGCCTTCGGACTATCAATCAGCGTGTTTCTATTGAGCATACCGTATTTATCCGGTTAAAATCTAACCGGCTAATAGTGGAGTGCGTGCGTTTCTATTGGATTGCATGTTCCGCAAAGTTCGATCGATCGTACCGATATCGTACGATTACCAGCAAAGTCTTCCATTGACCTGGGTTGCCGCAAGGTATTGTGGGATGACCGAGGTCACATTATTGCTCAAACAAACACACGCGCCCTAGCCCTGCAGCCAGGGGGGTTACTTATTCCAATCATGTGGTTTTGTTGATTTCCGGTTCTCATCGGCAAATACCGCAACGGGCTGTTTCTATTGTCTTACGACGCGGTAGACGCGAAGGCTTCGACCTCTTATGGCGATCCGTGGTCGTTTTCAGATATTCTCAGACGAGTGACAGTATTTTCATGTACCACGGGATAACGCGCCCTACATGAGGCCGAAGTTCCCGATCCTGTTACACCACGTGGCGTTCTAGCTCAGACTCACGGAATCGGTCGAGTCCGAACAGACGGAAAATATCTGATTTACAACGAATACCCGACACCTTACGGAAGGAAAAAAACCTCATCCTACTACCACTCGGTCATGCCAATCTGATTCCAATGCCATTATTTCGTCGTCAAAATGGTGAATATCGGCGAAAAAATCGCCAGAAAGTTTCTCACGGACTTCAGTCTCCGTACGCGATTTTTCGCTGACGGCCAAGCTTAGTCATAGTACGCTTTGGGTTTTGGCATTCAGCGAAAAATCGCGTCACGAGACTGAAATAACACTTTACTTGGCGATTTTCGCGGTTTTCACCATTTTGACGACGAAAATAAGGATGGATCAGATTGGCATGACGCGGGTGAGTAGTAGGAGTGATTTTTCACTCTCGTAAGTGTCAGGTTTTGTGTAAAAATCGGATATTTTCCGTCTGTTCGGGACTCAACCGATTCTGTGCGAGTCTGAGTAGAAACGCCAGTGTGTAACAGGTATCGGAACTTCGCTCTGTAGGCGCGTACCCCTAGGTACATGTAAAATACCTGTCAAAATCGTCTGAGAAGTACTGAAAATGACCACGGACGCCAATACAGAGTCGAAGCTTCGTCTAAGCTGACGCGGTAGATTATAGCTCTCCGCTAGTAAAAAGAAGGTTAAATAATCATGTTAATTAGTCAACTTTCTCTGCTACAACTACATGTAGCAAAAAGACGGCTAATGGCGATGGCGGAGAAGGCCAGGTCTGTTTCTATTATTAGTATTGGGCTCTTCTACTCCATTAGCTGGTTCATTCCGGAAAACTAGCTTAACAGAAATACGCTGAATGATAATGTGTAAGTTACAAACTACACACACGTGACACGACACTTTCTACTTTCGCAACAAAGACATATGCAACAAGGACTAATAAAATAAATCAAGTGCGCACTCCCAATTTCCTCCTCGTGTGGTTCCTGACAACTAAGGGACGTTGAGGAGTATACCTAAGAAGAAGAAGACACAACTCGGTCTCATCTCACAAGACATGCAGACAGCACTACATTATCAACTCGACACACACAAATCAAATGCAAATTACACACGACACAAGCGAGTTTTTAAGTTCTGACCCTGCACCGTATACCACATTGACCCGTCGGGTTAATGTTTCAGCCCTTACTACCAAGATATCTAAAATCATATCTTACGATAGAAACCACAGTTCACTCACGTTATTGATGAATTAAGTCATTTTTGTTGATATACACAACCTTCTCCCACGTTTACACACTTTCAAAAAGTACATTGCGGCGCGGCCGTACACGTTCATAACAAATATCTTGATTGGTCAATCTCACGACAAGAACTAAAAAATAACCAATGACGTCAATCAATGTGTACAATATACTTCCGGGTCATCAATATCCACCGTACTGTCGGATGGGCGTTTATCACACGAACTCCGATTTTTCAGGTAATTTACCGCTTGAAGTTAAATATTTCGTTTGATTTTACGATTATGTAAAATAATCATGTTACTGGTCAAACTGCTATTTGTGATATGTATTTGAAATATTAGCAAACCTGAGTTAATTGGGTGCATCGCACAGAGCAGAGTGCCTGCGGTTGCGCCTGCAAAGCACTGCACTGCCACTGCGCGCGGCGCGGCATCTCTGTGCAAACGATAGCAAACGGAATCGGCCAGCCATGCCAGCCGGTCGGCGGCCGCGGCTGCGCTGTGCTGTTTGACTGCACTGTTTGACGCATAATGCAAACGTGTACGCAAGTCACGCTGGCATGACGATATTCGCAAGATATTTCAAGGGGGAGGAAATGGGGAGGGGGGTTCTTACTTGGAACAATTTTATCCCACTATCCTGATCCTGCTGATTAATGATGTAACAATAACATTAGACTACTCGTTAGATCTATCTCGGTCAAAAGTTGGTGGCGTAATTTCGTAAACATTTGGAAAACACACTCCTGGCTGAAAACAAGACACATCGCGAAAAGATCATTAAAAAACTGATGACGGAGCCGGAGGTTTTCAGACACAAAATTGGTTTACAGGTTGTAAATGAAACAAGTCTTACCATCGCGCCAAGGAGTTTATGTAGTCTACAGCGTTGATGCCTGTAAGTTGAACGTTAACGTGCGCTGATCATAACTTTAGATTTCAGCAATAGCACAAGAATTGTCCTTAAAAACAAAGATGTTCTCATAAATGAAGACAAATTGTGTTCTCACAAACGGATATTGTCCTGGTTTATGAGGACATTTTTTTTTTCAGCTCGCCCTCTGGGGCTTAGGCGGCAATTACAGGGCTTGAGAGTGCTAAAAATAGATTTGCTGTCACTTAAATTCACTGCCTTTTTTATGACTTGTCCGTCTTCTCACCGGCCTAGCTGTTTTGAAACCAATATTAAACATAGAGGTAGCGCACTCAAGTTGCATCGGCAGTTCCAAGGAGATTGAACTTTCCATGAAATTTCCTATTATTTTGTGTGAAGAAATTCTTATTAACGTAGACGATCCTAAAGACGATCTACTTTTACGGACCAACGCCCGTACTGAATAGGAGCTAAAATCACAGCTCTAACAACTGGTTGATTAAATTGTGTATTCTATTTATTGATGATGATGTGCAATCAATTACATAATTTCAAAAAATTAAAGTAATATGACACATTAAATTCTGGACAGGTTGTGTACCTATCTGCAGTGTATTTAATAGAGTTTACACAATAGGAACTATCATGTGGACAGATCCACCGGGGATGCAGTTTCTGTTTTACCTCCCAAGTTTATTTTGCATGAAAATTTCAATACTGCCCGGTCAGTAGAAAATTATTTTTCTTGCAACAACGGCCATTTTTGGCTGGATACTCAACTCCAACCCCACCTTGTATCTAACTCTAACAACAGAATGCTGGAAAAAATTACAAAACTAGTCTATATAAGAAATAGACCGAAAGCTGTGGCCTGTGTTTGAGTTGGTTATTGGATACAAGGCATGATCGAAGGATTTTGATAGATATTTTACAGGTAGCTACATGCAGTATGGTTGGATACTACTACTCATCGACCGCTTAAGCTTAACCCCTTGGGCTCGATGCTATACGGCACTGTTGTTCATTGAGAGACGACGCAATTTTTATGTGGTTGACCGTGAAGGGAATATAAACCAATATTTTCTTATAAAATTCCGCAAAGAATATTTATTTTCTTGATTTATATTGGTCAGAAATATACAATGTTTGGGACAGACGCATTAAAAAATAAAACTCTTCTGTTAATCCAATGTTTGACCAAAAATTTGGTCAAAGATTTTTGGGCTTCTGTAGAAGCCCGTCGTCTCTGAGTGTGCAATGCAATGGGCTTCTGTACAAGCCCGTCGTCCCCAAGGGGTTAATCACACCTTATCTCACAAAATATTTGTTAGTTTTACCTAAATTTTCTCACACTTAGGCGGAAAACGGTGTAGATTCACTTTTCAGGCTCAGATTGCTACCTCCTTCCGAACGCACGGAAATTTTGGCGACGACGTCAAGTGACGTTTTTCATGAGGGTCGCTGCGAGCTCGTTTTTGAAACCGACCGCCTGCTGCCCGTTGATTTAGCACGTAGAGTGTGAGTTTTTAGAACTTTCAGGATATGTTGCAAAATATAATATTTTTCAAATGATCAGTATTGAATTTTTCATGAAAAATTGTGATTTACGAGAGGAAAAATGTAAGCTGTGTCCTTAGATTCCGTTTGCAACTTCGCGCGATAGTTCCAGCGCATATAGCGTCGTTCTATTGCGCCGCGTTCGATCAGGTTTTCAACCCGTTCAGAATTACAACGCGTCACAGTGAATGGCGCGCAGTGTGTATTAACACCGATGCGTAAGATTTTCTGAAATTCTGTTAATTTACTGCAGGTATCCTCCTCATTTTTCTTGGTTGTGAGCTTGTTTGAATATTATGGCATATTGTGCTTAGTCCTACGCATATTTTTCGAATTTTTAGGCGAGAATGCCAGTTCGCGAAGTAGGTCAGTTTAAAAAACGGTGGTCGATGAATAGTAGACCTACCATACATCTCCTTTCTACACCTGTTGAATGAAAAAAGTGGAAGGGTCCATGTTTGATGGTCTTTACAAGTTTGTGTGACGTGTGTGAGTTTGTATTGTATACATGTGTGCGTACACACGGTATGTTGTATCAATAATCAATTAGGAACACAATACCTGTTGTTAAAAAGCCCTGACGTGATGTATTGACCAGGCAAGATCTTCATCAATTATGCAAGAGAGAAACTGGTGCTTTGCTTGTCTATTCAAAGTTATTCAAACTTCAAAGGGGACTGTGCCAACACTTTCAAAAAGAACCTGTCTATACATGTAGCAGCCACCTGTCTGTAAAGGCCACATTTTTTTGTTTCCCTTGGGTGGCCACTACAGACGGGTTTCACTGTTCTTACAGTACAGTGTATATTAAAGCCTAAGTATAGTTTTGGTAAATGATAACAAACAAATGATTGTTTTTACATACATGTACACCTCTATGATATATCAATGCCCCAGAAACTGTCACATTTTTTTTGGAAATTACTCATAATGTAAAGTGTTTTTTTTTTTTGGGGGGGGGGTACCCAATATTTCCTATATACATGTAGGTACTGTAATGTATATGGGCAATTCCGTGAATTATTGGACAAATCACAAATTATATAAATTGGTCTATCTCGAATCGTATTACATTTCAATGGTTTGAATGGGTATGAATCATGAAGAAACAATGGGGGACATCATTTCTACTCTAATTTTTTCAATCTTCACAGCGCCCTCTAGGAGAATCAGAACCATACATGAAATACCACATGTGGGACTAGTGTGACTAAATCTCAGTTTTATGAAAAATTATCATTTATTCTGCAGTTTTTTCCATGCCAATAGCTTCTCTCATTGTTTTGAAAGTAATAAAGCCCTACATATACTAAATCTGAAAAAGTCATGAATAAACACAAATTTGTGTGGATGGACAAAATGTAACGTAACTAACCGTAACGTAACTAACCATGTTTTGATGTTGTAGTTAAAAATGAAAAGATGTTTATCATAAGTTATATATCAAATGACTTATCAAGATGCCAGAAATAGCATGAATACCACAGTTTGTTCAGTTGAAAACAGTGTGAGGAACTTTGAGGACAAAGACATGTCATTTTTTCCATGTCCTCTTTACGTAACGTAACTAACCATAATTAAAGTTCTTGTTATTACCCACTGAAACATGTCTCATGATTTGCTTAATGTTGTGGAAGTAGGTGCCAGTCTAGGGAATTGACAGTACAAAACAGAAAAATAATATCAAAGCAATTCATGTAAGAGCCATGTTGAGTAAAGTTTGTCATAAAGTGTAACGTAACTAATCACGGAATTGGCCCATATGCTGCTGGATGTTCTCCTATAAATTTAAACATATTTTGTCACTTCAGTAGGTTTGATGTTATTTGTGATGTCTGGGGTGACATTAGAATACTTTGTGAAAGAATGACATATAATCTGTCTGACCGAACAAAACTATAGTTATACTTTAAAGGGAAATGGCAAGATTAAAAGTAGTCCTCAATTTAGGACACAATAATTCCAGAATTAAGTACATACATACATACATACATACTTTTTAAAGTTTCTGCTGTGAAAATTTCATAGTCATAAATGTCCTCTTTGTTGTATACAATTATCAGAAATTTAAATGCTGTGGTGATGAAATTTGTTGTGTAGCTTTCTATGGGATCAATTTCCACCTGGACCAGAGAGATACTGGTAAATTAATGCTTCGTTCTCTGAAGTAAACAAATTCAAGACAAATCATTTCATCATGTATACTCTATTGGTACAGTGTATGTTTCAACTCATTTAGTTCTCGAGGCAGTGTTTACATGTACTTCTTCATTCATGTCACTGTCCTTTAATGTATGCTTCAGATGTTTTGACTTTAATACAGAACTTCTAAAGGCACAGTGACATGTATGTACATGTACAATGTAACTGACGACAGTAGATCCTGGGTGGCCCCATCTAAGGTTACAATTTGTATGTACAGCATCACTAATAACAGACATGCAACATCGTTGAATATTCAGCGTGTACAGTGGGCCATCATGGATTTTTTTTTAACATGTCAAACGTTACGTCCGTGTCTGTGCTTTTTCTCTTGACTAGGATGTTTGACAATTTTGCTGCTTCACGTAAGTATTGATGCTAGTTACATGTAGAGAGATCGTTCTTGATCTATCGTGCAATTGTACAAATAATTATTTGCTTTTCTTTGTGCATGCAGTAGGACACTTCATATGTGGTTGATTCCTGGAAAAAAAAACATTGGTTGGAACTAAAATTTTAGCCAGATTACATTGTACATTACAAAGTAATTTGGTTATTATCAGATCATTTACATATTCCATAGTTGGTTGACATTTATACACTATCATGAACGTGTATGTAGTGTGTAGGAATAGGATAAATTATCTCATGGTCATATGTTTGTGTGCCAACCCAAGTAATATTACAATTTCATAGATAAAGGTTGCGCCGTCTCATGTACATTTTTAACACCAGGAATGTTTACAGTATATTAACCTGTTGTCTGCTGGAACTGGATGTGCTATAGGAAAATACAGAATCTCAGATGCATCGGGTAAATTGATGAGATTGGACATATCAGTCACAGTTGGGATCATAGGTGTCATATTTTTGATATTGCTGCCTGCTGCCTGCTGATAATTGTGCTGTATGTGGTAATCAACATTCTGGAATGTTTCAGAAACATTCATGTACATGTAGTATCTTTGCTTGTTTTTGTAACTTTTCGCATTATTTATGTGAGGTATATGTTAGAATTAAAATGAATAGTTAGGACTAAAACTGAAATGGAATAAATGAGTGGATGAATGAATGAAGTTGAATAATACAAATTTTAAAATTTAAATGCAATTTTTAAGAAAAAAAATTGTGTGTTAAAACACATTTTAATTTTTCTTGTCTACTACTTTCACATACATGTACTATGTTTTTAATGTTGATTGAAATTCATCATTATGCACATTTTGTGTTTTTTGAAAATAAATTTTTTGCAAGCAGTTAACAGAGTAAAAAATCAATATACCTAAAAATATGACTGGAAAGCAGGCATTCATGTTGTGTGCCTGGCATATATGTGCATTGTTATATTTATGCTATAATTGGTTGTTACTATGGTAACTGAGTACAAATTCAATAACTGCATTCCATTGTGTGATTGACTGTTTGATCTCCCATCTGACTGTATGCTTTCGTGTTACACGTTCATGTATATGAAGGTTAGATTTTGAACATCTGTCACCAACTACAGGCATGTCAGTTCATTTGAGTTGCTATATTGTTTTGTCCAATGTGTACAACACATGTACTTTACATTCCATGATACTACTTTGCAGCTAAAATTTATATGAAAGTGGCCTTTTTTTCTGTGGTGCTACCTGTACATTCTGTAAGTGTAATTATTACCAAGAACAGCTTGTGATTTCATTCAGGAAGATCAATTCTGTAGATGTTTCAGAAAATTAATTTAAATATTGTACACATAGTGATACACATATTATTTGCATCATTGAGTGAATGATGATCAAATTTATCAAAGAAAGTCTGAAACATACATGTAGCTGTATGACTGACTCGAGTATGATTTGTAGGGTTCAGGGAAAATTCCGGGCCAAAGTGTACAGTATGCATTAATACTGCCGCCGCGTCCGCGTCCGTTGCCGCAGAGATTTCCTTGTGAGCGCTCTACTGGCTGCAGTTCTTCTTGGATCATCTTCAAATTTAGTATGAAGGTGTTTTATGGTAAAGCAAAGACGCCTATTGTTTTTGGTGGTGGCACCCTCGCTTGGTCCGTCTTTGTACACAAAAAGGTACATTTTTCAGGGTCTGCTTGTGTGCACAATACTGGCCACGTTTCTCGACAGATTTTTTTCAAATTTGGTCTGCAAGTGTATCATAGTCAACTCTAGACACCTATAACTTTTGGTGATGCTGCCCCCAATGTTCCACCTTTTACAGGGTCAAAGGTCAACCTGATAGGTCTAAATTTGCAAAAATGCTTATTTTTTCAATTACTTTGTTGTTACTCAAAGGATTTTATTCAAACTTGCTGTATAGGTGTATGGGTGGTCATTCTACATGTAGATCTAGGCCACATAAGTGTTCGGTGACGGCGCCCTCAGTGTTCCAACATGGGTGCCAGGTCCCATTACTTGTATGTGCTCTATCGGCCACATTTCTTATCCGATTTTATTCAAACTTGCTTTGGAGGTTTATTGGGGGGAATGTCATTCTGCGTAACAATAGTTTTCAGTGACAGCGCCCTCATTGTTTCGACTATTATAGAATGCCACATGTGTCATATTTCTAATTTATCCAAATGGGGGGTGAAGGGACGGGTTCGGGGGATACATGTGCTCGAAGGGCCCCCCCCCCCACCGAGTGCTCTAGTTAAGTTTATGATTTTATAGGTATTGGAAATCTTTCTGATGTGGGTAGTCATGTTCAAGGTCAGCCAGTACTATAAGATTCTATTTAGGATGGCTTTCCTTCTTTGATGTAAACACACAAATAGGGCCAAAAAGGGAATCAGAGTTTTTCCCCACACATTATACATGTTACTTCACTATGTTTTGTAGCTTTTCAATCATAGCACCAGTGTTGAATTACTATTCTGAAAGTGTAGTTTCACCTATAGATGTTCAGAAATGAATCATAAATGAGTACATGTCCATGTACTCAATCATGATTCATTTATATGAACATTTATTGAAACATACTCCTATTAAAACATATTCCTACTTCAAAAATTCCCGCCTTTTTTTTTGGGGGGGGGTGAGGGGTGGTGGGGTAAAGTGAGGGTGGGGATGGAGTACTGGGTTGAGGGTGACTGACGGGTAGCAATATTGTTATGGGGCCAAGAGGGGGTTCTAGGGATTGCAAATTTAAAGTCATGAGGAGAAGTGGTGTGTATTGGAGCACATCTATAGACTGCAATAAAGGTTGTGAATCCAATTTTACATTTTCTGTGCATCTAGGCGGACATTTGCTTCGGCGAGAGTTGCTCCGGTGACAATATCTCAGAAGACAAAGAATTAGGGTTAGGGTTGCCATTGTGTTTCCAGTTCAGAATAGGATTACGGTTACTGTTAGGGTTAGGGTTAGGGTTGACGTCATGGTTAGTGCGTGAAATAATTGTCAGAGCAATTGTTGCCGGAGCAAATGTCGGACATTTCATGTAGGCATGTCATTTCATGACCAAGTGATGAGATTCAGTATTGGTAGTGCAACTGTTTTTGTTTTCAAACCAGATTGTTAGTGGTAAAATATTGCACATTTGTCGAGATCATGATTTTGAATTTGCTTAAATAATATGTAGGCCTATTTGTGAACAATTGAGCAAACATGTATTGTAAGAATTGTACTCATGAAATGGATGGGCTGATGTTGATTTGGATTTGGATTCTAAATAGTTAGAAGTTGTAGCAGTGATTGATATTAAAATAAAAAATATGATTTTCAATAGAATTAAATCTAATCTACTTATGTTGTCATCGGTAGATGTGGACGTATATTTGAAGACATTAACTTATAATAGAATTTAGCGGATTTAAATGTGACTGACTGAATTTAAACCTAATCTGGAGAGCTGAGAGTTTCACGAAAATTCCCCTAGTTTGTTTTTTCTTGGTTTGTATGTAATGTCAAAATTCCTTTTGTTTCCAGGATGCCAATTGTGGAGAAATGAATAAGGTAGTATGTTAGTAATGACATAAAGCAAATGCATACATCATCCCTCTGAGTCGGAGAGCCAACATGGTTAGGACCTATATCTGAATTTATTCAGCTTTAACCTTTTCAATACCACCCTAAGAACAATTTTGTTGCAAAGGTATTGAAAGGCTTAACAGAAATGTTGATTGCAAATGTGCATTGCCATTTACATGTATGCGCAAAAGAAAAACAAGGATCCCAATTTTACCGCTGCGGCACATTCAATTGAAAATGTGCAGTGCCGTCGTAGTAATTGAATTTTGATAAATGTGTCGTGGTTTGGTTCTCCCTGTTGTAAAATGTTCATTCTCATAAAATGTCAAATTTTTCTTGCTACTCAAAAAGAAAAAAACACAAAAAAAATGTTGGGGGGGGGGGGAATCCACCCACTCCATATATTTCAAATGCACAGATTTGTTACAAATGCTTTCACAATCAGCGTGTGGTTGTTTTCATTCATCCGTGTACCTATTACATTTGTCTTGCAGTTATATCATAATCTCTCTGCATTGAATCAAGTTTATTTATAATCTTCTTGTCTGATTCCCAGTCCCAAAGAAATTTTCTTATTGCTCCCTCCCACATTTAACTACTGCACATACTGTACACTACACACAAGAACGCTACTTCAGTTTACAAATACCAAGACCTCTTGTGTGTATTTGTATGTCATCTGCAATAGAAGAGTAATTTGTTTGAGAGCAGAATGGTTGGCAATCTGTGATAGTTTGTAATCTCTCAAGTGGAAATGTTATCAATCCCATCCCCCACAATTTCTCCTTCGCCTCCACACATGAAAATTACAATTTGCGAGGTTTCTTGCCAGGTTAGATTAAAGGCATCGTTTAACAATGTTTCCAGTTGAAAAAAATCTGAGCTGCATGATCCTCTCTGTCACTACAGTCTTTGACTGGGTCTAAAAATGAAGCCCTGAAAAACTTTGCAGTTCAATACAATCATTAAGCACTTTTAATAACGTGAAAAAAAAATGAGTGGCCATTCTACATAATTTTCCCCATAGACTGCTGTGTTACAGAATTTTTGTTCCCAGGATGTTAATTCATGTACCTATATTTGCAAAAATGGCTATTGGAAATGCTTTTGACATTTAGTCCTCTTGCAAAGAAAAAACAAAGCTGATTCACATTGTGGAAAATGAAATTTCTACAAGTAAAGTTGTACATCATTCTGGATATTGCCACAACTGTCAGATAAATTGCTAATGTAGTACCTGTACCATGGGATTAATACTGCTAATAAAATGGCTTAAAACTATGCATACATATATACATGTACATCTATTTTTGGCAACAGTTAATGTAGGGCTTGCAATGGACAATGTAATAATGTAAACGTAAGCCTTCCTGCGTTGATTGATGTCGCTCTGTAATTACCATCCAACTGTGGGGCCGACAGTGACATTTTATGACCCCAGTTTGCTGAAGGTGCTATAAAGTGAAGAACTTGGCAGAAGAAAAATCCAATTGGGAATATGATCTGATCTGAATATGAGGGGATAGTGTTTACAGCTTTTGGAGGGTCCAGGGACAACCACCCCCCCCCCCTCCAAAAAAGAAAAATATTCTGTCCTTATTCTTAGCAGGGACTGTTTATAATTAAAGTATTGAAAGGAATTCTTTTTTTTTATTTAGCTTGGTGAATGTGCTAAAGTAATAATTTTGAGAAAGAAAAATCCGTTTTGATAAATGCATATATGATCGGATCTGTCTATTAGGGGATGGTGTACGAAGCATTTGCAGACATTGAAGGCCACTTTATAAGGGCACATTCCTGCATGTATATTACAGCACAAATGGGGAAAATTAAAAAGGGCACACAAATCTTCTACTTAAAGACGCTATATAACACTGTGGAAGACACGTTCAAAAAATTGTCGAACTTTGCTATCTGACATATCTGACAGTGTTTGAATGGACAAATAAACACCTTAGAACACAAAAGTTTGGACAGTTATGCTGTCACCAGTACAATATGTGCAGATTCAAATTGGCACATTAATTTCCTATCGGGCGATAGGAAATTCTGCAACACAGCAGTCTGGGGGAAAGCTGGAATGATCGCTCAATGATATTTACATTTTTAAAGCACTTACTGATCGTTTTAAACTACAATTTTTTCAGGGCTACATTTTTAGACTATGTCAGAGACACTGGTAGCATGGGGAATCATGCAGCTCAGATTTTTTAAACTGGAAACACTGTTATACAGTGCCTTTAAGGCCAATGACAAGGGCATCAAGGCCAGTCATTAGGGCATCCAGGGCCATGGCCTTCGATGGCCTTAGATTAATTTAAGCCTTGCATTTGGCAGGACTAGGGACACCCACTACCCCCTCCCCCTCCTCTCCCAAGTCTCTTGTTCGTAAACTTTTATAAGTTTGGTGTGTTCACTTTAAACGGGAGATCAAACATACTGTACCTGTATGCAATGAATCAATTCTGACACTGCCATCTATCAGTTTGACTTCCCATAGAAAATTCATGTATATTTACAGTACATATATTTGTACAGCATGCATTGGACACTTTTACAGGTGTGTGTGTGTGTGTGTATGGGTGGGGGGGGGGGTGCACAGAGGTGCATCCTATTAAAAAATGATAGAATGTACTGTATTTTTTCAGTGCTACTTAACTCATCTGAACTGCAGAACAATTCTTTCCACTTGGCTTGTATCTAGTCATTCTGTTAAAAGCTTTGTACCCATACTGTGTAATTAATGAAAAAAAATAATGGAGATGAACAGAGCAGTAATTTTACTTTCGGTATCTGATGAATACACATTCAGTGCTTAAAATACATGTACATGTATGTATCTAAATGTATGTTATGGTGGTAAATTTGCAAATCAGAATTTATCTGACAAAAACAACAACGCTATCTGCAACAACAGCAACAACAACGTTCAGTTGCAATTTCAAAACGCACCATACACTGTAGAGTGCTGCTACATGTATTTCTCATTACATTAAGTGCTTGCATTACAGTACATAGAATGTAATTGAGTTGTATTGTTTCCCTACATCCATACCCTACATCATCATGTAATTCATTTCTCAGCTGTGGATATACTGTGTACTGTAGATTTTCTAGGCATTACTTCAGACTAGTGATAGTAGAGTATTAATGTAAACGCGTGCAGATCTTGTTGTTCGCGGATGAATGCATCCTCAATCTAGCGATGCTTTTATCGTGAAGTGCTCGTCAAAGTAATATCCAGTTTATATGTTTAAGGTATCACATGTATGTTCTCGTGTAGTGTAACATACTGCTTTTTTCTTAGGAATATGATCATAAAATCGGCATCTCTTCAACTAGGGGTTGTCGTATGATAAAATTGTGGTACATTAAATGCATGTCAGTGCAATTTGCACTAACACGCATTCCGCACTAGGATCTCTGCTTTTACAATTAAGGAATGTGTTGACAGTAATGAACTAGTTCCCTGTTAGATGTTTGTGCCAAACTTTCGTACAAAAATGCGTACTGAAAAATATGTTGGCATCTATTCGTGGGATGACTGATATGCTAAAGATAGAATTCTTCTGTTTGAACAAAATTTGTAAGATATCACCCCACATGCAGT
>JZLH01S0413906.1:16241-30463 GCA_001188425.1 Eucidaris tribuloides | reverse complement strand
GAAACTTCTAGTGACCTAGGGGTCAGTTGAAGGGAATTGTGAGCGTGCGCAGTAGCACTTGTATGGCTGTTTCCGGCGAACATAATTTGCATTTCAATGCAGTGGCAAATCTTGTTCACCGCACAAGAGGAAATTGGCCTTTGGTTCTAATCTCGTCGTACATATGTCTCTGGTTGAATCGACTGCTATTTATTTATACAGCTAAATGTTACCGGTGATCCTCCACTACCGTGGCTTGCCGATGTCGTATCTGAGGTAGAGCGTTTCCTGTCTTTGGTTCCAACGATCGATAACGCTGGTGATCGATTCCAAACGATCAACGAATCTCTGACGATCATGAGGTTGTTGTCTGGCATTCGAGATACACGGAGCAACACGCCGGCGCGTAACCACTACTACCTGGTATGTGATATCACATTCCACTTACTGATAACGCTGATATAGGATTGGTCAAGACTTGATCATTTGATAAATTTAACCCATCATTCACCCGAGAAGAAAAGTTCGTTGCGCTCGATAGTAACAGTACTTTTTCATTCTAAAAACTAAAATGTTCTATCAACAAGGGCCGCGGAGTGACCACACTTCCTAAATGTTCTATTTTACCTGTTAATCAGCTGTATAAATGTTGAAATGCGGCAATTACACATTTATTTAATGGTATTGTATTTTTTAACAAAATATTTTTTTCCGAGAGAAGAAAAAGAAAATGATTAAATGGTTGCAGACAAAACAAAAATTAACCTTTTGGTTTCAGGTGATGGGACAAACCATCACTTCCTCGGGGATCTGAATTTATACGCTATATTTCCTCAGCTTTACTTCGAAAGTAATGGTCTGTCCCATCATCTTCAAGAGCTTTGCGTAATATTGCTTGAATGAAAATGGACGCATTGGCTAGTTGCAATACGGTAGAAGAAGTCCACTGACGAGCCAAATCGCTAAGCAATAAGTGGGCTTTTGGAGAAATGTTGTTGGCATTGTGAGAAGCATTCATAAGCATTCATTCATGTCCACGCGACAGATTTTTGTTTAATAACTTATTGGAAATCTTTTTAATCTTTCTAGTGCCTAGACCACTCTAGGTTTCGTATGAAAAAAAAATTGATTCAAGAAGTTTAAAGAAAACATTTTTGTTCTACATCGTCCGTCGTTGTATCATCAATATCTAGTGTTTCCTTTGTCCGACACATATTTTTCTCAAATTTTGGTGACATAACGTATAGACGACGTGCCCATCCTCTACTTACCTCAATAAAACCTGCCCTTTCAGTTACGTCTATACTGTGGTTTCTTCCTTTATCGTTTTTCATGAGTCCAATGAAATAATGTTCTTATGATCTGTAATTCAGCTGGAAATAAACGGCACATGGAACCTCGCATGTTATTAGGCAACATCACAGAATGTCACTTTGATACATCTACATGGAAATAACATGGTCATGAAAAAGATAACCGAAGTTTTCTTTGTTATTTCAGCTTTTTGTGAAAACAATGGATCTGATTATCGTTCAGCAGGTAAGTTTTCAAATAGAATTATTGTTCAATAACGCTGAATCTAGAGCTACTCAGCGCAAGTAATAAATAGAGAGGGTTATCACTCTGAGGAGCAGTTACTGCTTCAGTAGTCAATTTAAAGCCACAGGGTAACAATGACCACAGTTTAAAAAAAATGTGAGCTACACAATCCTCCATGCTCTAAGTGTCTTTGATAGGTCTAAAAATGAAGCCCTGAAAAAATTCAAAATGATGATGTAGTGCGTTAAAAAAGTAAAAATCTACAAGCACTCAAGTTGACCGGATTCACCTGCCTATTTCCTGACATGGACTTACTGTGTGTAGATCTAGTCTATTTTATCCTCCATCTAGTTAATCATTTCAGAACCACACTCAGAATATCCGTATCAGGACAACTATACCGGAGGACAACTCCTACCTGACAACTCCCATCTGACCCCCACCCCCCTGGAGGATGTCTCCCCCAGAGGACACATCCCTAGAGGACAACTCCCCAGAGGACAACTACCCCGGAGGACAACTCCCCAAGGTCATATAAGTCTTTTTAGTCTGGAAACATTGTTAAATTCCGTCGGGCAGTTGCCCTCCGGGGGAGTTGTCCTCGGTAGGAGTTGTCCTTCAGGGGAGTTTTCCTCTGGGGTAGTTGTCCTCAAGGAGAAGCTGTCCTGTGGGGGAGTTGTAATGTGGGAGTTATCCTGGGGGGTTGTCCTCCGGGGGAGTGGTGCTAGAACCCAGATTATAACATATAAAGTCATAAGTATTGATGGAATGGTATACTAAGAGGCTTAAAGACGATGTTGACATGTCGAAGGGGATATCTACCCCTCCCATTCTTCTGTGATCTATACCAATCTGATTGTAATATAATAATGATATTAATGGTAATAATAATGATGATGATGATAATAATAATAATGATAATAATAATAATAATAATAATAATAATAATAATAATAATAATAATAATAATAATAATAATAATAATAATAATAATAATAATAATAATAACAATAATGGTAATAATAATATAAAATTTGTAAAGCGCAAAAAAACTAATCGAATATTTTCTAATGCGCTGCAAGAGCTCCTGATGTGCTTGATCCATACACTCGAACGATATACTCGAACAATCCTTCTTATTTTACACTGTCCAAACTCTCTTCTACTGTAGTGTCAAAAGTAAAATCGGGGTCACTTACTAAGATTTTGGGGGTCACTAATCTCCCCATTTAGAATATTACGCTATCGGAGATACCAGAGGAATACCGAGAGGAGTTTGAGATTATCGTGAACTCTACCACCAGAAACAACATGGCATTACAGATACTCGACACCATAGAAGCTTTTGAACAAGTCCTCCTCAATGATACCGATTTAACCGATCTAGTGTTGAAGTCAACGAATATTCGTAAGTATGAGGATCTGGGAATACTGTGTTACCATATATAACTGGCATGACTGGATATTTTTCAACGGAGGAATTTCAGGGCAAGGTATGCGTTAATCCAAACATAGAATAAAAAGATGGAAAGTACGAAAAGGAAAAAAAATGCAATAAAAGATATTACGTGCGCCACCGGCTGAAGATTTGTTGATAACAATTATTTTAATGATGATGATGATGATGAGAAGAAGAAGCAGTAGTAGAAGTAGGAGTCAATGAGCAAGAACATTTCAATACAGAATCCATTTACCATTTTTTGTGTTAGATATTCATAGGTGTTTTTATTTTAAAAAAAAACCCACTCGCATTCTCAAAATGCCTTTTGGTGTAGATAATTATCAATATGTTGTGCGCCATCAACGGTCATCGGCCAAATAACCTGTTGGAGCTAGGTTAATCTCAGAAAGATATAAAAGTTTTTCACTACCAAAAAATTTTCCGTAATCGTCCTTGCAAAATTTAGGTTAAATTTGTGTATGGCGGAAAGTCTTGAATAAGTTTGTATAAATGTGATATGTCACCACGATACCCTGATAAAGGCGCACATCTTATGAAACATAAACATAGAAAGAAATATATTTTGGGTGAAAATATAATGTTCAAACTTTTGCAACATGTGAAGGTCATAAAACTTTTGAGTTTGTAGGACACTTCATTTTCATACTCTATTTCATAATTACAATATATGGTGCTTTCCTAATCTTTGGGTTATGCGACGTTATCAGGGAACCGTGGTGACGAATCACAAATAAACTCTTTCACGTTCACGTATATCGCGCGCTAGAATTTCAATAATGGCGCTCAATACAAAGAGAATTTAAAAGAATTTATACCATTTTCTCATTCCACTACAATGCAATGAACCAGTGTATCTTCGACCATTTAAGCGGTAACAAGTAGAAAATAACTGAGTTCATATACAGGCATGACATTCAAATTGGTAAGGACATGTGTTAATGTTCATAAAAATACCTAATAAAAAAAATCAATTTCAAAATCCATTTGACATTTTTTTATTCGATCAGAAATTAGATTGTGGCAACCTAAGATGGAGTCTGAAGATTTCTACACAGTTTTCAAGGATGGAGAGAAAAACCATACAAGAATTTATATACCAGGAAATACGTTTAAGACAGGTCAGTTACCTTTTTATTTGAAATGTGTTTTCAACCTGTACTGAATCATTTCGATATTTCATCTTCCTTAAGTTGATGACTTATTTACATTTGTAATTGCAGTTTTCTGTTTCAAAGGGTTATTAGTTGCAGTAGTAGTAGTAGTAGTAGTAGTAGTAGTAGTAGTAGTAGTAGTAGTAGTAGTAGTAGTAGTGGTAGTAGTAGTAGTAGTAGTAGTAGTAGTAGTAGCAGCAGCAGGAGCAGCATAGTCGTCATACTGCTAGAAGTAGTGGTAAGTAATGGTAGTGTTAGCAGTAGTAGTAGTAGTAGTAGTAGTAGTAGTAGTAGTAGTAGTAGTAGTAGCAGCAGCAGCAATAGTAGCAACAGTCGTCGTACTGGTAGAAGTCGTGGTAAAGTAATGGTAGTAGTTAGTAGTAGAAACGGAGTAGTATTAGTGACAGCAGTAGTAGTGGTGATGGTGGTGGTTGTGGTAGTGTTATTGGTAGTGGTATGATTATACAGTACTATCAGAAAAACAATAAATCATGTTATGAAATCACATTTTATTTCCAAGATTTCCAGGACACTAGAGTGGTTTCAAGTGTTATTCTTCGAGGCGTTCAGGATGCGTTGATACCAGTTATTGACGACGAGAAAAGGTGAATTTTTGGCAACATCGAATCCCATTCACACTTATTAGCGTTGATTTGAATGTGCTTTTCCACTAGTCACATCTTTGCCCTCCCTAAAATTTTACCCCTTGTGTAAACGTCGTATAGAATTCATATTTCGTAACCTCCGTACAATGCTTATTGGAATTTGAATTATGAGTGTGATTTTTATGCCTCCGCAACGAAGTTGCCGGAGGCATCATGCTTTCGGGTTGTCCGTCCGTGCGTCCGTCCGTGCGTCCGTCTGCCCGTCCGTCCGTCCGGCCTTTCGTCCATCCGTCCGTCCGTTACCGGTTCTCATTACCGCGATAACTTAAGAACTGCTGATCGGATTTTGATGTAACTAGGACCAAGTATGTAATATGAGGCAACAATTAACTGATTAGATTTTGGAGTTCAAAGGTCAAAGGTCATAGAGCCTAAAATATGTGTGATTTTTGCTTTTTACCGCGACTTAAGAACGACTGGTCGGATTTTAATGTAACTTGAATGAAGTATGTATTATCAGGCACCAATAAACTCACTAGATTTTGGAGTTGAAAGGTCAAAGGTCAAAGGTCACGAGTTCTTAAACATATCTAATTTGGGTTAGTTTAACTCAAGAATGGGTGAGCGGATTTCGATGTAACGTGGGTGAAGTATGTATTATAAGGCACCAATGAACTGATTAGATTTTGGAGTTGAAACGTCAAAGGTCAAAGGTCACGATGCCCTATACTTGGTGTCTTTGCCACGATAACTTAACAGGCTTATCAAATTTTGATGTTACTTGAGTAAAGTATATATGATAAGGCACCGATGAACTGATGAGGTTTTGGAGTTGAAAAGCCAAAGGTCAAAGGTCACATGGCCCGAGACATGTCTGATTTTGGGCTCGGTGATCAGATGTTGATATAACTTGGGTCAAATATGTTTCATGAGGCTATGATGAACTGATTAGATTTTGGAGTTGAAAGATCAAAGGTCACGAGGCCTCATCTGATTTGGGCTCAGTCTCACCATTATAACACAAGAATCACTCGTCGGATTTTAATGTGACTTGGGTTAAGAATGAAGAATGAGGCCCCGATAATGTAATATAAGGGCTTATACAAACCTGATTTGGTCTCATTAACAAGGTAACTTACAAATTTCTGATCAATTGGGGTACATGTATGCATAAGGCTTTTCAATCTAATTGGGTGGTAGTGCTGACTGCGGAGGCATACCCATCGCCTGCGCGCAGTCGAATTGCTCTAGTTTTTTTTTTTTTTATAAAATCGCATCAGCCGCAAGGTTTTATGAGATGTGGATGTATCTTTTATATATATTTTGAATAAGTTTACCGTATTTTCTAAGCGAGCTTAGCAAATCATGCACACAATCTTTTAGGTAAGATACGGGGAAAGCATGAACTTTAATCGTGATGCAATCGACGAATTTGCTCTAATTCTTACAGGAGGTCAACGGTGTTTACATCCACTAGCGAGATAATCCTATCGAATTTCTACCTTTGCAATATGCAAAAACTATAAGCGTGAAGAATTCCCTCTTATGATTAATGTTGCCTATCATGCAATGGGTCTATCAAAGTATTTTATTCCGTATTATGTAAAAAAATAATATTCAGAAGAAAAGATGGGTCGACGGGGGAAGGAAGAGGATAAACGCCAACGCAATGTAAATCTCTAGAGTGATGATTGTCTGCAATAATGACTTCATATTCAGTATTAACCAGTCGTATTATACAAGTATCGATGGCGCATCCGCGAATGATTTGTGTTGACAACTTGATTTGAATGTTTCAATTACCATTTTCCTGCAGAGAATTTACATTATACAAGTTTGACCGATTCTTGAACTGTTGCATTAAAGAGAAGACGAAGAAAACAAACATTAAGTGAGCTAGGCTGTAGCACATAGTCATAGAGGATTCAATTTGCGATATTCAAAACCTGCATCGACGAATGTTTAAGGCAAGGTATTGTGATATGGATGATGAGGAGGAGGAGGAGGAAAAGAAGGAAGAGAAGGAAGAGGGGAGGAGGAGGAGGAGGAGAAGGAGGAGGAGAAGGAGGAGGAGAAGGAGGAGGAGAAGGAAGAGGGGAGGAGGAGGAGGAGAAGGAGGAGGAGGAGGAGGAGGAGGGGAATGATGATAATGGTGATTACGATGACGACAGTTATATCCTGATGCTGATGATGATGACGACGACGATGATGAAGATGACGAGGATGATGAAGACGATGACAACGACAATGATGATGATGATGATGATGATGATGATGATGACGACGAAGATGATGATGCATTTGACAACTGATGGGTCAAAATTACCAATATGCTGGTGGATATATGTCTGACCGAGTATATTAGTTA
Source organism: Eucidaris tribuloides (assembly GCA_001188425.1). Classification (NCBI taxonomy): domain Eukaryota; kingdom Metazoa; phylum Echinodermata; class Echinoidea; order Cidaroida; family Cidaridae; genus Eucidaris; species Eucidaris tribuloides. The sequence continues at coordinate 23,359 of JZLH01S0413906.1, read as the reverse complement.
AAATCAAGCAATATTTTGGTCAAAATCCACCCAAACGTTGGTCGATTTTGACATATTTCTGGATCGCACACAAATCCTCCAATATTATGAAGCCAAGTGGTTATTTTGACCGATCTTTTTAAGAGTGTGATGATGAAGATGGTGGTGGTGATGGTAATGGTGATGGTGATGGTGGTGATGGTGATGACGGTGATGGTGATGGTAATGGTGATGGTGATGGTGGTGATGGTGATGACGGTGATGGTGATGGTGATGGTGATGATGGTGATGGTGATAATGATGACCATCACGACGACGACGATGACGATGATGAGTATGACAAGTTCGATGTGAACACAGCAAACATATAGCGGTATAACCACGTTTGGGTAGGGAAATCTGAGGCACGCGTCCCCACCTTGAATTCCAGGCCCACTCCTAACCTGCCCGGATCACGCCTCTTACCTCAAAAGTCCCCTGAAACACCAAAAACACGAAAAGAAGAAATGCATTTAGCCCCATGAAATACACCAATCTGTGTTAGTCTGGCTTCCAGATATACCAGAGCAAATACATCATCAATTAACTGCCTATGAACTAAGATTAGTTATGTCAGAGCATGAGAGCATGGGCAGAGTTAAATGGTCTCTGGAGGTAGAAAAAGTCGGAGAGCGAGTGTACTGGTCCTTTGGGGGGTATAGTCTGGAACCGAAACTAGCATTGTGTGTGAGTGAATCCATTGCCATTCTTTTTACGACAGATCAGCTTTCTGTGAGTTTTGGGGGAATTCGACCTCATCTGTAGTCTGTACCTTTCAGGAAAATAAATGAATTTTCTCTTAACCCCCCCCCCCCCCCAGAAAAAAGATAGTGTTGTCCACTTGAGCTCTCCACCGAAATTGCTTGTTAAAAAGAATCCTGGTTATGTTGGAGCCTTGCAACTGCGGCGATATCTTTGTCTAGAATTGTCTATGATTGATTACACAATAAGTTTCAATCTATTTCCTCCGTTTCTATTACAGCTATTACGAGGAGGTACTCGCCCCATCGCCCATCATTAGCATTCAAGTCAAGGATCGAACCAGCGGCCCGCTGGCAGAAAACATGACGTTCTCGTTTCCAAGATTCAAGGTAATTACACGACATTCCTGGGGATATTACGAGCATTATTATGCTGCAAGGGGTATTTTTCCTCCGATGTCATTGTATTACCTCGAGCACTTTCGCTCTGTCATTTAAAAATAACGTCCACGTTTTGAAAGCCGTTATGAGGGGGCCCTGAAGAATGATGACCCAGTAGGTACGTCAGGAAAGATAGAGACAATAAAACGTTGGGATGACTATTGTATTATAATTGTGTAAGGAATATTGCTGGTTTTGCAGTGAAAACAAGTTGTCTGTTAACGTTATAATCTCATGTCACGACCGTGACAGCAACACCAAGATTTGGCTCATGACCAACAGAATCAACTTTTATCCCTTCTGTAAAGAACACAGTATCCCACAGTGTGTTTACAGTGTGTTCACATAGTCGGCTATTTGAAAACCCCCGAATTAAACAGTGTGAAGATGATTTCACACTGTGGTGAAGTTTTTCACAGAGTGTTCACATAGCGATGTTCTGTTCCACACTGTGAATTGATGACTCACAATGTTCAAACTTTCGAATTTAACGCTGTGAAGAGATTTCACACTGTGTTCACAATGTGTTCACACTGTGTTTCACATTGTGTTTCACATTGTGTTTCCACACTGTGGGACACTGTGTTCTTTCCAGCAGGGATGTGCAACCAATTTACAACCATTACACAACGGTCTGACGTTGCTTAAAAAGTTACGTTCACATGTGAAATACTAGTTACACTATTTTTTCCTGAATAGTACTCCCACTCTCACGAATCGATGAAGTATAGGCAAACTGGTCATCAATCACCAATTGAAATTTGATTTTGGTGGGGTATTCGCAGGATATAAACCTGCTAAAAGTATGCCCCCTCCTGGTATATGTTAGAGAATGGTGTATTCATAGAAAATCGTAAATATGGAACAACATCTCAAAGTGTTGGCGATTTCTTTAGCCATTTGTAAACGCCAGGTTACAGACCACGACAGATGATATTAAGTTGTTTGGAATAAAAGAAAAATACGGAAATAGCTCAGGTTTAATTATGAAAACATGAAATTTCTCAAATTGTTACAAACTATCAAAAGTAAGATTTTTTTTGCAGGCGAAGTTAATTATATTTTTTGGATAAAACAGCACTAAACGATTTTGGGGGTTTTGTTTTTGTTTTGAAATATTAAGGAATAGTATAACATTTGAGAGAGCCTTTTACTTTTAACATGCACGGAACAAAGACTTTCAAAAAATGCATCTTCGGAGAAAATGTAACACATATGATTATTCACGTGCATGAATATAATCGTTTTGGAACTTTACATCATGAAAAAAGGTTCAATAATTTCACCCCAATATTTGGGCATTTTATTCCGTTTTTCTTTTAATTTAAGATCCCAGATGGTTTTTCTTCACATTGTTCATTCTTTGAAGGTGCGTCTGATCTAAGGTGGGTGTGCATTCATACATTTCTAACGAATTTATTGAAATTCATTTTTCAGTTTTTTTGTTTTGTTTTGTTTTGTGTGTTTTTTTTTGGCTTAAATATTAGACTATCAGTTAGTCACTTCATCTGGTACTTCACACGGTCTCTGGTAGCTGATGGATAACCATTTATTTATAGAAATGTTTCATTTTAACATTTTTTTAGTTATATGTCTGCCTTTTAGATTTTTTTTACTACCTCGTGCAATGTACGTGTAATATATTTAATTGTATGAATTAACGATATTTTATTTGTTGTTATTTTTATACCTTCGTATCGTTTTCTCCGTGTGTTTTGCTGAATCAAAAAAATAAAAAACATAAACAAACAATTATCGTACCTTCGTATTGTTATCAATGCAGGGCTTTCTTGGAAAGCAGGTCCACTTTGTTTACTTAAAGAAGTCCTGAGTAATAATTAAATGATCTAAAAATAGATAAATAAATAGATAGATAAATAAATAAATAAATAAAAAATAAATAAATAAGTAGATGCAAAATTTCATAGTTTTATTATGACAACTCCTTCCAAGATACAGTGGCTGCTAGTTAATAGGGTTAAGAGGTATAGTGTGGAATTTCATGGAGCCTGTCAAGATCCAAAGACGTCTACAAAAGCCACTAAAAAAATAAATTGATTTCGCAGTGTATCTGTAACATTCGGTTGGATGTGCAGGTGTAGTTCTGTAATCATCGTGATACCTTTTCACATCATATCGTACACTTACTGGATTAATGCAAAAGGCCCCGCCTTCAAAAATTATATTAAAAAAATAATTATTAGACATTTTTGCGATATATTCCTTTTCAGTTGCACTTAGTTAAAATGGAGAATTAATCATTATTCATGGTTCTTCCGGATTTCGTGAATATTAGCTTAATCCATCAGTCAAATAACGCATAATTATTGGCCTGATGCGGTATAAGTTGCTTTCCTCACCAGAAATTTTATAAAGTCAAGTTTTATGATCGGTACAGTTTATTTCTCTCTCACTTCATTTCAGTGACGATTGGTATACCCGCGGATGTTACGAACTCCAATCATATGAGAACTTCGACTTTCTGACGTGTACTTGCAATTATCTGTGACAACTCAGCTAGCGATTCTATTTTGTGAGGAAGGTCTCTGAGTGTGTTTCCGTTTCAACGACTTTATTTTTCACTGCTTGAAGACAATAAAGTTTTGTGAACAACACGTATACAGTTTTTAGGACGATGGAAAGGTATTTAACAGTTTTAAGACGTGTGTGACAAAGAGAGAAACAAAGGAGGAAAAGACAACCTTCATGGGAAGCTCGAAGAATTGAAAAAACAACAACTGGCATATGGGGTTAAAGAATGAGTCACAAACATGACTTTTATGTCCTACAAATAAGAACGAATGGAAACATTGGGAAAGCCATGACCATCTACATTCTAAAGGTGGGGTCATACTGTCCCAAAATTGACACAAGAGGGCCAAAAGAATATGGAATATTCAATTTCGCGCGAAGCTGGCCCCGAACTTGATCAACGCAGCCAATCAACAGCGAATGCAAGTACGATTTCTTACAGAAGGTCACACGATGGCTTACGATGCTCTCACGAATGGCCCGATGCTTATACGATCAGACCCGAATTTGAAAATTTGCTTACTCGTGTGTCCATCTGTGCTCAACGTTCCCGAGACAGGTGCAGTAGGAGAGTAGAGTGATAGCGAGAGCGACAAAGATGAAAAATTTAAAACAAGGCAATGATTTTTTCAAGTAACTCTAAGTTGGTTCTCTTCGCATGAATGCACATCCACGGGCTGGTATTCTTCGCAAATCTACACAAATACACATGACAAGAGGACAACTTATTGCTATGGGATTGGAAATGAAAAAAAAAATCTGTATCTTAAGAAAACAATGAGGAAATGATGAAAAATGATAAAAACATGAGTTCATTACTTCTGATTTTTTTTCTTTATGCATGGTAAATATATAATTACAATATTGAAGGCAGGAATGTCGCACAACCCCCCCCCCCGCACGTCTTGCGTTTTTGATGGCATGTGGACCCTCCCTTCACATGCAAATACTTCTCACTGAAAGAAAAAAAAGATACTAAAAATAGACAAATGTATTGATAGATAGATATAATAGATAGATCGATAGAAAGATAGATAGATAGTAGATAGACTGATTGATTGATTGATTGATTGATTGATTGATTGATTGATTGATTGATTGATTGATTGATTGATTGATTGAAGTGAGGGGCTTGCATGCAAAAGTTGTTAAGTGTACTTTCAATGAAAAAAAAATAGTTATACGCATTACTACTACATTGGCCAGCTAGTTACAAACACACACACACACACACACACACACACACACACACACACACACACACACACACACACACACACACACACACGACACACACACACACACGACACACACACACACACACACACACACACACACACACACACACACACACACACACACACACACACACACACGCACACACACATTATATGTATGTATTAGACAAAGGAGTACAGACAAGGACGTAGCTGTGTGATTCCACAATTTTGGCAGTTTTGCTTTTGTCAGGGTTCTGAATACAAAATAATGCAGAGGTATTATAAACAGTCATGTGATGTATAAATTTATTGATGCGTGTGTGTGTGTATGTATGTATGTATGTATGTATGTGTGTATGTATGTATGTATGTATGTATGTATGTATGTATGTATGTATGTATGTATGTATGTATGTATGTATTTATGTATATCTGTACATAGTGTATGTGTATCATTTGTATATCTATATCTACCGTAGATAAGTAGTTCCTAATCCCACATTCTTTATTTGTATACCAATAGACAGGGAGTGGGAGATCGGTTTTCAAGCTTGACGGTTGAATCTCTCTGATATGCTTTCATGACATTTAGTTGATAATGTGACTCATCAAACGGGGGCGCAGTATTGAAATAAATTTAATATAAAAACGCATCAGAGCTCCTGATGATGAATTACTGTGCCTTTTTTTATGTGTATGTGTACATGTTCGCCTGTGTTTGTGTATGAGCTTATACGCGTGTGTACGTGAATGTGTTTGTGTGTGTGCGTGTGTATGTGTATGTGTGTTTGTGTGTGTGTGTGTATGTGTGCGTAAGTTTTGTGTGTGTATGTGTATGTGTTTGTGTGTAAGTTTGAGTGTAGGTGTGTGTGTGTGTGTGTGTGTGTGTGTGTGTGTGTGTGTGTGTGTGTGTGTGTGTGTGTGTGTGTGTGTGTGTGTGTGTGTGTGTGTGTGTGTGTGTGTGTGTGTGTGTGTGTGTGTGTGTGTGTGTGTGTGTGTGTTTAAATATTGGCCTTAAATACCAAAATGACAAATCTTATTTTTAACACCCAGTATCATATATGCGCGTCCTGTGTGTGTGGCGTGTCGTGTGTGCAGGTGAGCGTGGGAGGGGTGGGGTTGTGATAAATAAGTGCAGCATCACGGAAATAGATTATACAACTTCCGATCATATTGTTCAAGATCCAGATACTAGATGAAACCCTTGTTCTTGTAATTCCGCTCTTGGTAATTGTCATTGTCAATTCAAGGTCTGGTATATTGATTGTGAATTCTAGTAATTCTCGCATCGACAAGAAGGGTAAATTCGGCAGTAGGTCGCTATCGAGTTCCCAGTGAGCGTAATGCGCAGATTACACGATGTTCGATGTTTGTTTAATTTCGGCTAATCATATAAAATACAATACAAAGCAATCAAGAACTATTTACATTTAAAATACGGTTATAACTACGGTGGATAGCCCATTTTCCGCGGCATTTACAGAATGCCACTGTGTTCATCGGAGGTCCCGACACTGGGTAAACTACCAGGTGTAACTGTTATACGAATACACGCGAAAAAATATTAAAAATAAGAAGAAGAAAATAATACGACCCAATACTACAACTACAAACAAATTCAAAGAAAACTAAACCGAACTATAATTATACCAAAAACAGGAAATTTTAATTAACAGACAAATAAACACAGACTAAAACGACGCCGAAACCCCACGGTCACCTCTATACACGATACAAAAAAGTCCCCAGTTTTTCTTTTCTTGATTATTCTAGTAATACTTTTGATAAACATATTGGTGACACTTGCGTAACATAATTTTTGTATGTTAATTTTGAATGAATTTTAACCGTTGAAACCGAAATACAGTCCATGTAACGCTCGGGCTCGTCATAGTTTTCAACCAGAAGACTCTCTATAGTTTCTGTAATCTATTCGCCTTCTTTTTGATGTGACGAAAATTGTCGGCATGGATTAATCGATCAATTCGTCAAGTTAAAGAGTTCCTGTCCTCCACACTCGTCTTGTGAACTTGATGTAAACATGTATAGATCTAATGCTGTTATATCTGTGGTGGAAGTCCTAGGAAAATCGCGCCCTGTAAGCGGCTGAAATTCGCGCCCTTCGAACTTGACAAAATAAGCGCTGAATCGCCCCCTTCACATCTGACACTGGGGTAATCCAGTCGCGCCCTTCCAACATCTTGAA
>JZLH01S0413739.1:50092-61317 GCA_001188425.1 Eucidaris tribuloides | reverse complement strand
ACTTGATTCTAGAATAGTTTCAGCCCAATTTGAGGACTACCACCAATCATGCTATTTACCTTCAATATGTGCACACAGTAGGCATAAATTACCAAGCTCACATGTAAAGGAATGGGTGACGAATTTGAGTTGTATGATAATTGATAAAAAGGTTCTCAGCAAATAATCATAGCTCTGTAAATGGCGATCTGGGTTGTCATTGTAACTTTCCATTTTTGTGAGGTACATGATATTGATATGTTGTTTAACATCATAACATCATGAAACTACATATCCATTCCCCTCCTCCATTTGATTATTCTAGTCCGCATTATTATCATCAACAGCATTACCACCATCATAATTATATCACTATCATCGCCACCACAATCATCATCAACATCATCATTACCATCATCATCATCATCATCATTACCATTATCATGATCATGATCAAATCATTGATGACCTCCTTAAAAATTAGCTTTACTTTGTTTGCAAAGTGTATACAGGCAAACTCCCTTATAACAAGTCAGGATCCACATATTTTTCTCACTATAGCTGATTCCTTGCTACAAAAGTACATGATAAAAACAAGCAAAAAATTTATGCATATGAGACTACATATAAAGTACATGTAACAAGATTTCCATCGCTAATGTAGTAATGTTTTTATAGTTTTGCAAACATTTCAAACTGAGTTCAATGGACAAATAAGTCACTGACCTGTCTAACAGCAGAACTTAAAATGTAAATGAACAAAGGCTGAGTCATGACAGTCGTTTATCGTTTACACACCTGTCAGAGGGTGTAAACGTTTAAATATTTTTGTGTTACGTGTACACGATTTTTACCCTTTTTTTCCATTCAAAAACAAGACATTCAAACTCAAAACATTTCTTTTTAGCATCATACAGAGCTGAATATTAGGGCTGTTAATGTTCGAACTGAAAAACAAACTCCCGACATTTCTCTTTAGCATTGACTTGCCGACTTGACAAAATCGTTTAAATCGTAAACGCCTGATTACGAGTACCATGTACAGGGAAATGTTATGAAACGGGATGACTCAGCCCTAAAATAAATGATTCTTCTAACTTCTCCGTTTACTGACAGCGAAGGGGGGGGGGGGGCAGTCATACGCACTAGAAGGCACAGACGTGCTGTGATAAAAAGTGTGAACAACGCGCGGTTTGATGATCAACATCTTGTGAAAGGAGTTAGTATGACGGCACGAAACATCACTTACATTATATGTCGGTTTCCCTCATTTCCCAATATCCTAAGTTTGTTTTTCCTTATTTGCAAGTTTACCTCGCTATAGCCAAATTTTTGCTATAGCCGATCTCGTTACATGAGAAGCATTATACAGAGAGGTGAATGGACGAAAAATTGGGACCAGAGAAATGGCCTCCTATTAAACTGGTCCTCACTATATATCCATGCTCGTTATAATAGGGTTTGCCTGTATCAACCCATTTGCTTGAAGTTTCTTGAATTCCTACAGAGTTAACATGTTGAAGACGGCTTAATTTTGCTTTAAAGGCAAGGTTCACCTGAAGTTGGCTTTAATAAAAGCAGAAAAATGAGAGAATGAATGAAAGTTTGGCAAAAATCCACCAAAGAATAACAGTGTTATGTAGTTTCAAGGTTTTAAATTTGCGACGTCACATGCGAGCAGCTCCCCATATGTCATGTGATATAAATTCCATGGAAGTGCCATTTTCTCAGAAAAAGATTTTATCTGTGCATTTAATATATTACCAGAAACATTATTTCATATAGGCTTCTATGAAAACAAAAACCATTCAATTATCATGAACCATTAAAATATGGCAATTTATGGAATTTATATTGCATGACATGTGGGAAGCTGCTCGTACGTGACGGCACAAAATTAAACTTTGAAACTACATAACTCTGTTACTGGGTGGAGTTTCACCAAACTTTCACAATATGTTTCTTTCATTTTTTTGCTTTTATTAAAACCAACTTGACATCAGGGTGAACTTTGCCTTTAACACGCACTTTCCATAGACCTCCTGATGAAATATCTCTCATTTTAAATCTTAACATGCCAGGAAAATTACAGCCGTATGGATATTGTATGTATACTGTGGTGCATATCTGAACCTTTGGCAATTTTATGGGTAATACATGGCACATCTGGTTCCTGTAGCCAACCGTTTAAAGGGCAATAGACCAGTTTCATAATGTATGCAAATTTCATGCACACCTTTTTGACAAAAACTACTCTCGACAACCTGATAGCTTATTGGGAGCTTACCAGACATAGCAACAACTAATGTATGCAAGTTGCATTTCAGTATTGAAAATGTATTCAAAGGAACAGGTGAAAGAAATAGCTCGTCACTAGGCTTTGGAAGAGAAGAAAAAATCCATAAATTTGAATATATTATGAAACTGGTCTATTTCAGGCTGATAGCAAGTTGCTTTCAATGGAAGCAGAAAAAATAAGTGAAACACATTAGCGAAAATTTGAAGAAAATCAGAGAAATATCAATAAAGTTATTAATATTTAAACAAATTGTATGATCACTACAAATTGGCAACAATGTGTTGTTCTCTATATGACAGTAGTCCTCCACATCTTTTATACACAGAATTTCACTAAATTTACATTGTTTACCCCCCCCCCCTAAAAAAAAAATGTTTCTTCATCTCTGTACTTCACATACAGTCAACTCTGCATAAGTCCAAGTCGCATAAGTCGAATAATCGCCGAAGTCGAAGGTCTTTACTGGATCCCATTCCTTTATTTTCTATTGTTTTTGACCCCTTATAAGTCGAATTTCATCTAAGTCGAAGCAATTTCTTTAGTCCCAAGAGATTCAACTTAGGCAGAGTCACCTGTATGCTCATACCATCTCCATTTTACAAGTTTTCCAACGTGAAGTATGTTCTTTCATGCACAAACATTCAAGAAAATAGAGATAATTTTTGCACGAAACAAATGGAGGGATACTCATAATGAATGCTACAATGGGGCAATTTTTCAAAATGATTTTTACAACTTTCAAAGATGTATGTCTTCATTTTTATTTGTCTGATTTTTCTCAAATTGTCACTACTGTAATCTGTTCCTCTGATTTTTGTCTATTCAAAGCAACTTGAAATCAGCTTGGAATTGCCCTTTTAGTAAAGCAGAAGTCATGTTAGCTCTAATCTTTGTCAATTTCACACAAAGCAGGTTGCTAGTAACACATGGCATACAGCAATCTATTCAGGAGATCCATTATACAGCCAACCAATGATACATACATCTACAGTTTCTATCAAGTGCTGTACTAATTTCTGCAAATTAGCACCAGTTGAGGATAAAACTTGTGCCATGAATGTCCATGGAGAGTACTAGTCAGTTGACAAGAAGGGCACAATCTGTCATTGTTATCATTGTTGTTGTCATCATCATCATCATCATCATCATCATCATCATCAACATCAACATCCTCCTCCTCCTCATCATCGTGATTATTCCCATCAACAACAATAACCTTATTTTATCATTTTCGCCATCTTTGTCGTCATTACCATCTCTAGAAACATTCCTGTCAACTTCATCCTTTTAGAGAATGGATGCAACCAAGAAATGCTGATGCACAACAGAACGCTATGTCCCAAATGCTGTGGCATAATATTACCTGCCATCTCTGCATTGTCATACTGATGTGTCTGACTGCTGAGAAGATGTGAATCTTTCGAAATTAGTGGTCTTAGCCTCTTAGGATCCTGAGATGCCGTTATCATAAAATATCCATCTCATTCATGGCATCTTCCACGCCCTCCTCTTCCACCACCTCCTCCTCCTCCTGCTGCTCTTCCTCCTCCTCCTCCTGCAACTACTCTTCCTCCTCCCCTACCTCCTTCTCCTCCTCCTCCCCCACCACCACCACCACCACCTCTTCCTCCTCCTCAATCTTATTCTCCAGAGGTCAGCCAACCAGATAACGTCTCAGTATCCAATGACACACCTCCACAAAGTGTTTTTTTTTAAAGACCTGTTGATGCAATACCATCTCCAGTCTCTACGTTGCCATGGAGACCCCTCCTGCTGCCAGAAGAAGATTACTCTTAGTGAATGAGAGCCTGTGGATATTCGTTTGCCTGGTGGAGAGGGAAGCCATCTGCTCTCCGGAATGACCACCACTATCGGGTCTGCAAAAGACAAGAGAAACACTAACTGTGATTAAAAGATACATCTGCATTTGTCTAGGTGTTAATATGTCATTCCAGTATTGTTAAATAAGCTCCCACTTTGAATTACTAATATAAACACTATTGAAAAATTCAAGTCGGCTATTAACTCTTAACGTGCAGAAGTCACAAATCTGCACCACACAATGCACACAATTTCCATAGAGCTGTAATTTCCCTGGCACGTTAAGAATTAAAGGTAAATGACATAATTGAGAGTAGTCCTCAGCTTGGGGTAAAAACTATTTTAGAATCAAGTAAACTATGCAGGGGTTCTACTGTGAAAATTTTGTAGTCAGAAGTCGACTCATTTTAAAATAATCAAGGTTCCCACGAAATTTGAAAAACAGATTCCATGACTTTTCATGACTTTCCGATGATCTTAAATTGCTTTGCTTTCGCCATGACTTCCTGCTCTGGACGGTTTCCAAAATCAGACACGTTATGATGGCCTCACCTCGCCCCATTCCAGGACTTTTCACAAATTTTCCAAATTCCCTGACTTTTCCCTGACTTTCCATGACCACAAATTTTTCCAGGATTTTCCAGGATTTTCCATGACTGTGGGAACCCTGATAATGTCCATCAGTATGACTTGTAACAGACAAATTTGTAGTGTAGCCTTATAGGGATTAAATCTATTGTGCCCTGATAAAATTAAACTGCTGGTCTGTTCATGCTTGATTCTCCTCAAGTAAACAAACTCAAGACAAATCCTTCCAGCCAGGAGATCCACTCCAGCTTGTGTACATTTGGTTTATCTTTCAACCAGTTTGGTTTTAAAGGCATTTTTTTTTACCCAATCATGTCACTGAGCTTTAAGTGATCTGTTATAATTAACGTCTTAGTAATTCTTAGTCTTCAGTACCTTCTGATATGCATATTTCTTGCCCTTGTTTTCTTTTGCATCTTATCATACTAAGCATGCAGAGACATACATATTTTATTAGCTACAGTAAAAAGGTACATTATAGTTATTATTATAATAAATAAAAAACAATGGTATTATATTCACAATTAGCTTTTGTAACCCAAGCATACCTGCCAACCTTTGATAATAAAAAATCAGTATCAAAGCTACGAGGGCGCAGAGCGCCCGAGCGGGGGGAGGGTGTGGGAGGGGGGTGTCCCCCCTCCCACGGTAAGAACCTTTTGTATTTTAGATATGTAAAAAGGGCCTTTTCCTTAACTTCAAAAGCAATTTTTCAGACTTATTTGATCCCCCAAAATAGATTTAAAACACACACAACACAGTCAGATTTCCCTTAAATTCTTCATCTTTTTCACCATAATTTAAATCCTAACATTACATCTAGTATATGAACCAGAGTGCATTAGGCTTTGAGGTTTAATAATGAAATGTCTGATGCCAGTCAGTCAGTGATGAAGCCTGAAGGATTATCCTGGCTTTTCTTGATGAAATTTTCAAACAGTGAGTGTTGAACTTTTGAAGGATTTGATTTTGAAAAATAAACATTTAAGCACTCTAGAAATAATATATATACTATGAAAGAATCATCAGTAGACCTCTGAAAATGACAGGTCTAGGTCGGTAGACCCTTGACAATTGTTTATAGGCAGTACACGTTCATGATGATGTTGTGGTTTGTGTCTACACTACATAAATCACTGTGTGTGGGACTGGGGCTTGGACATCTAAAAATGCGAAGTGCTTGCAAGGCTGCATTCTAGATTTTCATTAAAATTCCTACTTACTTGGTACATTACTCCCTTTGATGTCAAATTTTCACAGCTAATCTTCATATCTACTCACTTGCAAGGAACGGTAAAACACATCACGGCACGTACATGTACGTGAGCAGTAAACATTCACACTCACCACACACATAAACACACCACACACATAAACACACATAACATAACACACGTGTAGAAGTTTATCCAGGCTGGGTATTGTAATTTTTTTTTACAGGCAAGACTCCACGGGGCACAGTACCATGTGAATGCAATCGGAGGGCACCGCTGTGCGGTGCGCGCATCCTACCTACATGCATGATACGTGTGAAAGGTGTCTAAACAAAAGACTAATACATTTACAGGTTAGGCTTAAATATGTACTACGGAAAAAAATAATCACGAAATCAAATGCCTTACAATACACGCAGAATGGGCATGTTAGCCTTTACTCCAGCCTTTCATTTGTTAATAATTTCAGAAAATTCAAAAATCGGAATTTTGATTTAAAAAATCGGAATTCGGAATTGAGGTTAAAAAATCGGAAAAATTCCGCCAAAATCGGAATAGTTGGCAGGTATGCCCAAGGTGTGAATCACATACAATTCTTTACACGTAAGTTTGGGTGTGAGAAAAAAACACATCTTTGACTCAAACAGATTTATCTGCACAAAAGTTCAATGCAATGTTCACGTGTGTACGAGAGTCCACAGTCTGAACCCCAGAGCTGCGAAGACTCTCAGGTCAAGAACTGGTTGTACATGTTTACAATTATAACTCTTAATGTGCCAAAGGTGCAGATCTGCACCAAATAATACACACAAAGTCCACAGAGGTTTAAATCCTCTGGCAGGTTAAGACTTATTTTCAATCTTCCTAGATTTACTTACAGCGTGTGTTTGACACCTTGTCTGATATCCCAAAGTCTGATGGTGTTATCTGATCCTCCTAAAAATAGATGGAAATGAAATAAAAATATAAAATCAGTAATCATGTGACAATATATGTCACCTGTCACTACGATACCCTGATAAAGTTGCACATCTTATGAAACATAAACATAGACAGAAAACTACTTTTGTAAAAATTAGAAATATTATAATTTTTGCAACATGTGAAGGTCAGAAAACTTTTGATATTTGAAGATACTTCAATTTCATACTTTATATCACTATTATATTTGGCACTTTCCTTACCTTTGGGTTGTGCGACTTCATCAGGGTATCATGGTGACAAGTCACATTCAATTCAATACACACAAAAAAAAAGGTTTAAAAACATGCAGATAAATAAATATATAGAATGGTCACACATATATCTTCACTCTTAAAAAAACCACTAATTGCTTGCTTTGAAGTTTAATTTGTTCTGCAATTCATTTTTAGCACTTATCAAAGACACTACTAGTAGCATGAAGGATTACATAGTACAGAAACTGGAAACATTGCTGCACAATGCCTTTTAGAAAACATGTGACATATATATCCATCAATAATTTCTTTTTGGGGTGGGGAAAGGACAGAACTTTTTCACAGCGATGTACCCAGGGTACCAGTCCTTCCCGACCCCCCCCCCCAAAAAAAAGAAACTAGCGAGGCTCCTGGACATATGGGTGACGAGGGGTGTAGAGGTAACTATGATACTACGACCACCACCTACCAGAAGCCAGCATGGAGCTGTCAGGATTGAAGGCTAGGGTATAGACGGTGTCTGTGTGACCTCTACGCTCTTTGACCAGCCCTTCCTGACCCCACCCCCACCCCACCCCACTAGCAACACACCTGGACATACGGGTGACAAGGGGTGTCGAGGTAGCTATGATACTGTGACCACTACCTACCTGAGGTTAGCATGGAGCTGTCAGGATTGAAGGCTAGGGTACAGACGGTGTCAGTGTGACCTCTTAGCTCCTTGACCAGCCCTTTCTGACCCTCCCCCCCCCAACCCACCTAGCGACACCCCTGCACATATGGGTGACAAGGTGTGTAGAGATAGCTATGATACTGTGACCAGAGATGCCAACCTTCAAAAAGCAAAAACAGTATTCTGAGAGGAAAAAAACAGTATTTTGATCCAAAAAAAAGTATTTTGTAAAATATAACGAAGCGAAACGACTGAGCCGGGGGGAGGGGGTGTCTCCCTCCCACGGTAAGGAGATTTTTTATATTTGGGGGTTCAGAATCATGCATGGTGCATTCTCTGGTAAGATGATTCCATATCTAACAAAACACATAAATCAAAGTATCAAACCAGAAAAAAAAAGAAACCCGCACAAGCGAATAAAATTTATATGTCTTAAAAAGATGCAATAAAAACAAATATCTAACCATAGAACCTTACAGCAAGCACTGTCGAATGTAAAGTGTAGAAAAATGGTCAGGATTTATCAATCATACCACACACTGCTTTCAACGCACTAAATACAGATAAGTTCCGGTTCATGCACAATGATTGATATACATGTACTGTACGTCTCACTTCCATACTGCTTTTAATATCAGACAAAATACAGATGAGTTCCAGTCAAAGTTCTCCAGTCACTGATTAAAAAAAGACAGAGCAAGTTCTTTACAGAAGTCTCCGAGTCACATTTAATACATCTAGGTAAATTGTTAGAATAGCAGAGAGCATTGTCGTTTAAAAAATGAACATGATGATTCTTTTTATTGTAAGAACATGCTCCAGCTGTGCCCCAGAGGGTCGATTTGGCCTTGAAGCTTGAGGCTGTCGTTTGGCAGGTCCACCTGCCATAATGGTCATCGTAAGATTGGTACTGAACGTCTCCTAAAAGAAATAATAAAAATACATGAAACCTAAATGTACTGGCGTGTTCTAGTTTGTTACTGGAAACTACCAACCACACAGAACATAAAAAACATTATCAAACTGTAATTTTTTTTGATATTTTGGTGGAATCTTATTACAAGTAAAACGATGTAACTGTAAAACGGAAGTTCACAATTTTAAATGTCCAATTGCACTTCCGTTTGGCGATCACGACATGATACACGATGACATCGTGCTATAAAAACAAAAACTAAATCAAAATTTTTCGCACCTCACATAAATATTCTTCGTAAAAATATTGAAATAATTCCTATGGAAATCATGTGTACAAATATGTTTTTTCGAACGATAATTCGGTATCAAAGCGATTCAAAAACTTACGCAGCATGAGGCTGTACTCAGCCACCTCTTCCCCCACGCTGACGGCCGCATTGAAGTCTTCGCTGTGGTCTACCAGTCGATGTTGAGGGGACATCGCTATCCGATGAATTTGCTACAGAAATGTCGCTAAAATCATCAAAATCTTCATGCAAACCCCTGTTTAGATCAGATTCTTCATCTGAATCCAACACTGACCTCATTCCAACATCGCTATCCGTCATTTTAGAGCTATTTTCGTCGATAAATTGAAGGCCAAAATTGTCAGGATTTGTGTGTTGAACTGTGCAAGCGAGCGTGTGCGGCGTTCACAGTTCGATCGCTTGTACCCTTGTGAAAGAAAAATGACGTCATTTCTTTCGGATATCCGAAGAGAGCCGACTGTTTACGGAAATATCCTAATATGGGCATCATCGGAAAGCAAGCTCTTTTGATGTATAGAGATCGAAGCTATACGATGTTTTACGAAGGCGCGATGATCACTGAAAGTTCGTTGACATGTATGAGTTAGCAATCACACAATGCATATTGTACACGATCAAAATTTTAAGAAAACGTATTTTACAAAGAAAAAAGTAACGCCGTATTTTGGGTGAAAAAACGTAAAAATACGGCAAAAACGTAACGGTTGGCATCTCTGTGTGACCACTACCTACCTGAGGCCAGCATGGGCCGTCAGGATTGAAAGCTAAGGTATAGATGGTGTCAGTGTGACCTCTCAGCTCCTTCACCAGTCCTCCCGTCGCTAGGTCCCACACCCGTACCCGACGGTCCTCACCTGAAATTACAGCCACAAATGCAGAATTACTACCACCACTGTTTTTACTAATTTTTTACATTGAAATATTCATGATTTTTTTTTTCCTGTCGACATTACTTTGAAATAAAATCAGTAAGCCATTTTACTGATTTCTGGCACTTTAGTCTCACAATTGATTTCCTGTTGTGCATGCCACATTAAAAAAGGTAAGAAGTTAGAATACTGACGAAATTATAAGTTCACAGGAATAAAAAAAACTTTTGTTGGTAATTTTGACCTTGTTTTGTTTTTGCGCATACGCATAAAAATAGAAGCATTCTGTTTGAACTCCTACACACACTTATAAATGTGGCATTAAGTATCAAGATAATCAGGTAAAGACGACGTCAAATTACTGTGAGCAATAGAGCTGGCGATATTTGATCTGAACCTCATTCGATTATCGTGGAAAAAAAACATCATCGATAACACAATTTTATCGCCTAAGTTGAAAAACAGAGTAGTGATGAATAAGATAAATCTATTTTAGGCTTAAATTGACAGTGTGCCCTGTAGGGCTGTTATCAAAACATGGTCAAAACAATGTTGCTTTCTGTAGACCCTCTTGTAAGTTGTAACTAGATCCGGAGATTCATGGTGCCGATTGTTTATCAATAGCATTCTCCTTGGGCAGTGTGTTGACAGAGTTTGTTGAAAGTTACATTAAATGCACTTCTGCTCCTGATACCACAAGTTTGACAGCTGAACAGCATGGAGGTCTCTCTATCTCCCACCTCCCTTTACAGGCAGTAGCACTTGTGTGCAGAGTATGCATAGCTATGGGGATTTCTTGGTCCCTTCCATGCAGTGCATGCATTTGCCCCATGAGGTTTTCATAATCAATGATATTTTGGGCCATATCGTGCCTCCGGCGATATTTTGAAATAATCATGAGATCATTATCGTGTATTTAATATTTTTTCAACATAGACTAATTTTGATATCATCAAAATATCGCCCAGCACTAATGAGCAATGCTGGTTCTATTTGCGGACAATCATCTTGTCAAAATACTGTTCAGCACCAGATACAACTTTCAGAGATACCTGTTAATTGAATTGAGAATCAATTGCATTATCCTAAAATATCATTTCTGTTCTTCTTACCTGCTGATGCGAGGTATTTTCCATTCGGTGAGAAGGCCAGAGAAAGAATAGTACTCTGCATAGAAAAACAGAAAAATTCAGCAATTTCTTTCAAATCAGTCATGATCCAAGAATATGAAATACAATAGCATTGTTTTCTTCTAGTTACCCTTTTTTCACCCTTTGTGGGTTGATGGGTGATGGCACACCATCTCATCCATGTCTAATCTCAAAGGGCTACTGACAGCAAACCAGTATATCCTGAAGACATTTTTATACCTCATAAT
>JZLH01S0413739.1:19013-33753 GCA_001188425.1 Eucidaris tribuloides | reverse complement strand
ACTTTGACCTACTTTACATGTATGTGGTCTTTGGCCCCAATACAACATTGAGGTCCCTATACGGCATCTACTGCATCATCCAAGTTAGGTTACAAAGAGGGTAATGAAATTGCAAAACTTACCTACCCCATAGAAACTGGCAGGTATATTTTAACAGTTGATCTCATTTGACCCTTGATGTACGTGACTTCAACCCCAAATAACATTGAGGTCCCTGTAAGGCATTTCCATGTAGCATCCAAATTTGATTACAAATTTGCAAATGGTAGCAAATTTATTCAAGTTTCATAAGCAACAAAAAGTACACATTTACGATAGCTTTTAAATACAATCATTCAACCTACTTGTCATGAACTTACACTCAGAACCACTAATAATTGGATACTAGATAAGAATTTATGACAATATCTGAAAATGATCTTCAATTACAGGTGTATTATATTGAAATCAAATCGTCTCCAAGGGTTTAAAGGGAAACGGCAAGATTGGAAAAAGCCTCCGATCTACGACACAAAAGTACCAGAATCAGGTATACTGTTTAACATATCTGCTGTGAAAATTTTATGGTCAAATACAGGGTGGCCCAGAAAGAATGCTACACTTGCGATCGTTCATTTCTTCAACATCATCCATAAAATGTCATTGGTGATTATTTCATGGGTTAGAACACTCTTTTTTTTCAACAAAATGATACCATGATCATTGATTTTGATCGAGGTGTTTGGATCTTAGGGCTATATTTCTGAGGCAATGTAATTTCCTAAATTTGCTATTTTTTCAACTCCATCGATCATCAGGACACCGACATATTCTCGCGTTACGACATGCCATAGAATAAGCTCCGTCGAGACAGAGTGCAGGAATGCCCTCGCTTTGACGAGGAAGACGATGTGAGCTACATGATACATCTCAAATTGTCATTGCGGTTGTCTGTTATGGCACGCTGAGATGCGAGAATATCTTGGTGTTCTGATGACCACCGCTGTTGAAAAATTGGCAAATTTTGGAAACAACATTGCCTCAGAAAAATGACTGCAGGATCCAAACCAATTACTCAAAATCAATGATTACGGTATCATATTGTTGGAAAAAGAATGTTATTACCACTGAAACAAAAACCAATGACATATTGCAGATGATGTAGAAGAAATTAGCAATCGCAGGTGTAGCATTCTTTCTGAGCCACCCTGTAATCTTCTTTGTTTTACAATTAATATCAGCAACTGCTGTGACCTTCAGATTTCTTGTGTAGGTTTCTATATGTTTCATTTGTACTACAATCGACAGGCCTTCTGTCGGAAAGCTTGTTGAGATAGCAGTATTTTGACTGAAAGACGATATATCGACAGAGATTTTGTCTTACCGACAACAACACACAGGGTATCAAAGTAATAAATCAGACCCTAACAATGTCATCTCAGCAGGCAGTAACTTCTGAAAGCAAGCATTTTTTCTTTCTCACGCTTGCAGAAGGTTATAGAAACTGAGAACCATTGTTCTGAATGTAATCTACACCATAAGAATCTTGGTTCCCCGGAAATCGACGATGTGGTCGAGCCATGCAGTGAGCCAGGCAATTGAAAGTCCAAAAAGTTCAAAATTCTACAAGCTGGTACCGATGTCAGTCATCATTAGGGCCCCCTGGCAGGCTAATTATCCCCTGCAGTATGTAGCCACAATACAGGTGTATATTAACATGTATAGGTACGGTGGTGTAAGACTGTCTTATGAATTCAATGTCCCAATTTATCTGACCATTGTTCTGTCGACAGCTGTGTCAGTCGGCTAAATATTTGAGGTGACATGTCGAAAGAGAAATTTCTATTTGACGACGGCCCTAATGGACTGTACGATAATAGTTAAAGCCACAGTATAGTTTTGGTTAAAGCCCAAGTATAGTTTTGGTCGATCAGACAAAGTTTTGGTCAATCTATCACAAAGTATTCTATTGTCACCCCAAACATCAGAAAGCAACATCATACCAACTGCAAATTGTTTACAGTGACAAATTTTGAAGTTCAAATTAAAGGAGAGCATCTAGCGGTGTGTACATTACCCATGGGAAAATTTGGGCTCCCCCCCCCCCCCCCCGAGATTTTACATTTTAAGTAATTTCTAAAAATTGGGAACGTTTCAGAATAAGCAATTTTTAGGGTATTAATAGATCATACAGGAGTATCTAAAAAAACATAATTCCAAAGAATTTCATTTTTTTACCATTTACAAAAACTATACTTGGGCTTTAATTAAATAACATTTTGTTTTAAAAATCTGAGCTACATAATCCTCCATGTTATTAGCATCTCTCAAACAAGGTCTTCAAATAAAGCCCTGCAAATAACTTAAAAATGATCACTTACTGCATTAAAAAACAACAGTGAAAATCAATGTGTGACCAATTTTACAACACCAAATTTCCCTCTTGGAATGCTGTTTAACACTGATGAGTCCATGTGATGCTTAATTCATGTGTGATAGTTATCAATACATATCTTGCTATATTGCAGGGTGTTCATTTTACCATTCAAGCATTTTCATGTACATGTAGCTCACACATCATACTTTGCCAGTTCTTTTTATTTGAACCTTCACAATGTTTATCAATGTTGTTGTTGTTTTTTATAAGGCAAATGAAATGATAGGGGGTAGTGCTCAACTTGGGGTAAAACTATTCTAGAATCAAGTAAACTGTGCAAGGATTCTATTGTGAAAATCATGTTAAAATAACTTCCATCAGTGTGCCTTGTGACAGACACATTTTTTGTATAGCTTTCTATGGGATTAATTTCTCTCGGGGGATGAAAGAAATAACGTTCTGGTATGTTCGTGCTCGATTCTCCTTCAGTAAACAAACTCCAGATAAATCCTTCCAGCCAGGAGATACACTCCAGCTGGTGTATCTTTGGTATAGCTTTTAACCACTTTCATTTGAGAAGCATTTTTTTTTCTCACGATGATGTCACTGCCATTAAATCCACAGGCTAACAATGACCAGTTTAAAAATTGTGAACTACATATATCCTCCATGCTCAAAGTGTCTTTGATAATGTCCAGAAATGAAGCCCTGAAAAAAAAGTACTTTTAAATGATTATCGAGTGCTTTAAAAAAGTGAAAATCTACTAGTACTCAGGTTGACCGGATTCACCATGCCCATTTCCTCCCATTGACTTACTGTGTGTAGATCTAGGCTATTTTATACTCCACTGCAGTGGAAATTGTTCATTCATGCATCCTTCCAGTGGCAGCATAACTTTTTAAACTATTATGTAACTCAGATATCAAACTTTGACCATTTTTTAAATTGAAGCTCCATAATGTTAGCAATGTCTTGTCTGGCATTGTATAACAATGTTTCCAGTTTAAAAAATCTGAGCTTCATGATTCCTCACGATACCAGTGTCTCTGATAAGCTTTAAAAATGAACCTTCTAAAACAACTTCAGTTCAAAACGATCATTAAGTGCTTTTAAAAAGTGAAAATCATTGAGCAACCATTCCAGTTCTCCCCCATAGAGTGCTGTGAGGCAGAATTTTTCTCAGCTGAGATTAATTCATGTGCCAATTTTTATCTGTACATATTTTGCTGGTGACAGCATAACTGTCTAAAGTTTTGTGTTCTAGGGTGTTTATTTGTCCCTTCAAACACTGTCAGATTTGTCAGATTGCAAAGTTTGACAACTTTTTAAATGGGGCTTCAACAATGTTATATTGTGTCTTTAAGTAAATTTTTCTTCTTTTTTTACCTGGTGCTTTGTTTCCATCGCATATCATCTGTAGGAAGAGGTGAACAAATAGTGGATACATCAAGCCCATCAAGTCACCCTGGAAACAAAAATTGGAACAAAAATATAACAATTATGACAAACTTGTTCACAGATCATTATTTACAGAAGTTTAATATCTGAACAAAAGTGCCCATACTACTGTCCGAGTCTCCTGGACAAAGATTAATTTGGTGTTGTAGAAGCAGGCACATGTTCTGCAGATTTACTTGAAAATGATGACAGGAGAGTCATTTTTTTTTCTAATTTGGTTTATTTTTTCAGTATAAAGGTTTATCATAAGGATTCTGCTGCAAAGCTTTATGGTTAATCATTACTTTCTTGTTAGCCACGCACTGGTGGAAAACACTACTACAAGCATTATGTTGTTAGCTTTATGTGGATTCAATCTTTATCACATGCATATGAATTCAGTGGTAGCACAACAATTTTTATCACATTCGTATGAATTCAGTAGTAGCACAACAATTTTTATCATATTCGTATGAATTCAGTGGTAGCACAAGTTGTGCTACTACTGAATTCATACGTATGTGATAAAAATTGAATGCACATAAAGCTAACAACATAATGCTTGTAGTAGTGTTTTCCATCAGTGCTTGGCTGCTCTTTTCCCCCTTACTATCAGCGTGTTTCTATTGAAGGTAGTTTTCCGGAATGAACCGGTTAATGAAGGAGAAGATCTCAATAGAAACAGACCTTCTCCGCCATTATCCATCTTTTAGCGGGGAAAGTTTCGCCGGTATTTATCCTGCTTTTTGCAGGATAATAGCGGAGAAAGATACCGTAAGACGTCAATAGAAACAGACCTTCTCCGCTATTATCCGTCTTTTGCCGGTGAGAAACCGGAAATAAACAAAACCATGTGATCGGAATACATGACCCCTGGCTGCAGCGCGCATGTGTTTGATTGAGCGAATATTTGACCTCGGTCATCCCACAATACCTTGCGGCAACCCAGGTCAACGGACTCTTAGCCAGTAATCGTACGATCCCGTTAGGATCGATCGTGCTTTCCGGAAAACGCAATCCAATAGAAACAAACCTTCTCCGCTATTAGCCGGATAAATACGGTAGGCTCAATAGAAACATGCTGTATGACTTCCACAGAAATATTTCCACCCGAGATATAAATTCCATTCTGGAATTTTCCCTAATTGCAGAAGACAGACAGAATTAAAGACACTAGATAACACTGTGGAAGACCCGTTTAAAAAATTGTTGAACTTTGCTACCTGACATATCTGACAGTGTTTGAATGGACAAATAAACAACCTAGAACACAAAAGTTTGGACAGTTAGGCTGTCACTAGTACAATATGTGTGGATACAAATTGGCACATTAATTTCCTATCGGGCAATAGGAAATTCTGCAACACAGCAGTCTATGGGGGAAAAGCTGTAATGGTCTTCAATGATTTTTACTTTTAAAGCACTTAATGATCGTTTTAAACTGCAATTTTTTCAGGGCTTCATTTTTAGACCATGTCAGAGACACTGGTAGCATGGGGAATCATGCAGCTCAGATTTTTTTAAACTGAAAACACTGTTATACGATGCCTTTAACGGAAACAACCACTTACATGTAAAACAGAAAGAGAGTTTTCAAACTGGTAATCACAGAAATCCTTATTTTCTCTCCAAACTGTCACATTTTGAAAGAAAAAACCATATTTATATCAGAAATTAGAAAAAAAAATGACCCCCCCCCCAAAAAAAAAACACACGGAATTTGTAGCGAACCAATGTACATAAAACATGTACTAAAATCCTATGTAAACGGAGTTGTCACTTTTTCATGTATGCAAAGTGAATGGCAAAAGAGAATTTCCATTTCAGCCAAGTTGAAACAAAATTCCAGAATTTTTTTTGAAATGGAAAAGGCATTTTTTAGATGCAAAATCACTGTTTCTAACTGTGGAAATACAGTGCTTGAAATGTTGCCAATATTTGTAGGATTGACAAACATGCAATCATACAGCTGATATCAGTGGAATCCTATTCTGGAATTAAACAGATTTCATATTGCTGGCTTGGTATTGTGATATTTACAATGAACACTGTCCCATATACTCATTTCTGTGTCAGTACTTTGTCAGCAAAATAGCTAGTTTATAGATTTTGTTGTTAAAAGAGCATTCTGCTGAATTCTGATTTTTTGATCTATAAATAGATGATATTGAAAACAATGTTCATTCTGCTTGTATTCAAAATCATCATTAAATCTCTCCGTAATAACCACGAAGGGATTATTTTTTTTAATACCTTGAATTCATCCACAGAGTCTTCAACAAAAGCCCTAAATCGTGCGAACTGCTGCTCAAATACATCAGCATCTTGGTCACTGCATGAAAGTAGATATTACATGATAAACATAAAAGCTGTTACTCATATGAAAGTTTATGCTTTATGCTAGAACTAAAATTTCACTTATTTCTTAAGTAGTACATTTAGTCTCTATCAACAAAAAAATCAGTTGATAATACTAATAGGTTAACTTTCACACTATTTTTAGAAATTTCTTTACACTGTAAAAGAATCATTTTAAATACACATCAGTTAGACTACAGGTATTACAGTTTCAAACTCTTCTGATTTACGCTTCACTATTCATGTCTTACTGATATTTATTTATTTATGAAGATCCTGTTCTCAGTCGAGCACTCTACCACTGGATGGTTTTACCAATATTTCATTTATTTTATTCATCATCAATCATAATATTAAAAAAACACATACATAAAATACATCAAATATAACAGAACAATAAAAATACAGAACAACCGAGCATATAAAATGCACACAAAAAAATACATTTCGTACACAAAAATAATATTCTTGATGATTGGGGGTCTACAGAAAGAAAGGTCTTGCATGTGTAGACCCCCATTTGAAGACAATTTACACGGAAAAAGGGTTACAAAACATACCCACCCCCCCCCAAAAAAAAAAAACAGTTACAAAAACATAATGACATGAAATAAGTAGGTCCCCGAGGAAATTTTATGATAGTTTAGTTAAATGTGAATAAATTTACTGTACATATGAAATTAGCATTTTCTTTTTAGTGCTTTTTTTAAATATCTAGGTATATATACACTCCTTTTTTTTTTTTGCTAATGATGGATTTCATGTTTGTGCATGTTTTCAGGACATATTGGAACTGTCAAACCTGTGAAAAATGGCCACTCAAGGAGACTGTGGCCTTCATAGACAGGTGGCTGTTATAGACAGACTGTGTTTAAAAACACAATTTATCTCCAGGGGAATCACTTTTAGTGGCCACTATAAACAGGTTGGCTGCTAAGACAGGTTTGACTGTATTATTTTTGCTTTGTTATGAGCCAAAAAGTTGTCTGAAACACAGAACACAAATGATTCTTGCCGAACACAGTCCAATGGCTGGACAAAGTTGAAAAATATTTTGCCCACTAACTATAACACAAACTTACTAGACATGGGTGAAAGCCTATACTTTTGTGCACAAAGTATTATGTGGCCATTTTTATGCAGTAGTGGCATAAGAATGTGCTCTGATATTCACTTTTTTAAACAAAATTATATTGCTCTAAATGGAGGATAGTCTACAAATGACCTAAACATATAATTTAAAAATGAAGGACTCACAACTTCACTTATTTTCATTTTTTAATTTTCCAAAATTTCTGTCCAGCATCTTGAACAACTGTCTAGTCCTCTTTCTTGTGGACTGGATCATTCAATCCACACAGTGCAAACTTAGGGTTTTTTTTTCCCAGTGTTGGCCATACATGTATGTGGTCCATACAGCTCTGGTCAGGACCACATACATAGTAGGTGTGAAACTTACCAGGTATTGCATGAAATGGTGTTGAGGGCACCCATTTCTTTCCACCTTGTTGCGTGAGATGCCATCTCCTTTAATGAGTCTGTCAGTTTCAAACTCTTCCGATTCACGCTTTCACTATTCATGTCCTACAAAACAATTATAAGATACGAAATAAAATACATTGGTTTATTCACAAATATTCATTAATTTCATTGAGCACTGTGATTGGACAACAGTAAGAGTAAAGTGCCCGACATTCGATCACCCACCATGATTCGACCACACTGGAATAATAATTTTTGCGTTGTGAAAGACTCCGTACATAGACTCTATGCATACACTTGTCACTAACACACTATCATACTGATCAAATATGCCACAAATATTGCCCTAATTTGCCCTTAAAATGTCACATTTTAATGGTACTTAACTTAAGGTCAGCAATCAGTCAAGAACAAGAAGTGCACTGCCATGGAAATGGAAATTGTTAATCGGCTAGACTCTAATCCACCCGTAGAACTAGGGGTAATACAGAGTAAAAGATGCTGTATTACCCCATAGCTCGGCAACCGTAGCCGGTCTGTGTCCTTTCACAATGCGGGACACCCTCGCCGGTCATCCACAGCGCACGGCAGAAATCGCACCCGCACCCCGTTGATACCAATGCTTGAATTAGCATGGACGGCACGTACGCCCGTCAACCATGCAAAAGTCGCCCAAAGGTTGTCTTGTCCACCAAAATTTCACTGACAGACAAATTACTGGTAAGTTGAAATTCAAATTTAAAACTCAAATTCAAACTTTTGAAAGGACATTTTCCATCGAAATGTAATAAATGACAGCTTTTGTTTTGTACACAGTCACTACATAAATCTGTTTCATTCCACAAAATTAATGTCTTGCAGGAAACTGCGGTCCAAGAGCAATCGTAAAACTTAAGGCGACGGTCTTCACTACGGCTCACTCCCAACAGTACGGGCGCACGTCCAATATCGGAGATTCTCTCCAATTTCGGAGAGACTCTCCGATATCGGAGACTTTTTCTGTTCTCCAATTTCGGAGATAGTCTCCAATATTGGAGACTTTTTTTGTTTATTTACCTTGGCGCGGTAGGGATCATGTTATCGCAACTTAGGAATGTGATATTCAGAATCCTCGAGGGATTTTACCCCACATGACCGTCTACTTTGAAAATTCACCGTCTTCTAAGTTATGATTGATTGTTTACATTTTGCAGCAATTATCGATAGCAAAGTTGCTGACTGCTGATCGTATCGATTACCAGCATAGTTCAAATGTTGTCATTATCAATATCATTATTCTTATAAATTATTAATAAATTTGTATTAGACTCTATGATAAATCCAGATCTAATTGTTTACACCACGCATGACCTCAGTGGGATTGGTCTTGGTCTTGGAAAAAAAAAATCTCTGAATATCGGAGATTTTCTTCGTGCCAAGTTTTGAATGACCCCAATAATAGTCTCCGATATCAGAGATAATCTCCGACATTGGAAATAATCTCCGATATGGACGTGCGCGCCGTACTGCCCAAGCGTGCGCTAACCATCCCGTATATCGTGGGTAACAAATATGTTACCACGTAAAACTGTGTCATACGTGGAAGTAGGGTGAAATTTGGGCAGTATTTATGTCTATTAAAATTTCTTTACCATATTAGTATTACTTACGTTATTATTCACCTTGTTCCCTTACAATTGTGAAAACAACTTCTTGCTCTTCTTTTTTCGGCGTAATTTTGTCCTTCCTTTCTTCCCCAGTACTCTACACACGTATCGCGCATCAAACAACCTGCAGACAAGTAGTCTTTTACCCAGGTAGTAACTATCCATGTAGGACAATACAGCACTCTTAATGCAATGGGGACAATAGTGAAACACTTCACAACCCAGACTATTTGAGTCTGAAACAAAGACTATACAATTTGATACACAGATTCATGGTGTCAAAAACATTTTATTTAATTGTATTTTTCATTAATAAAAGACTAATTATACGTTAAAAAATATGTTCAGTTGTAAATTAATATTTCACTCAAAATTAAGTTACAAATATTTTTATCATAAAAAAATTGTGATTTCGAAAGAAAAATAGAATCAGACGATTGAAAAAGCCTGCTGGCAGTTTTCATTCGCTGATCCCCAGTCAAATATTGTGGCTACGCCGTATGTGTACCGATGAACATCGATGATGGGTGCAGCATCGAGGTAAAATTTTTGACAACCTTCACTAAGGCAACGAGGGACGCTGAGAAAACCACCCCGAAAATTCGGGGTTTGGAGATAGGGGTAAAGTAATTCTTTCATATTTTATGTTCTTACTAACTGCGTAGATAGTACTCAGTGAAATTTTTATATTCCAAAACAGGGGCAATGTTAGGAGAAATAAGGGGCTCATTTTTTTCTGCGTTGGCGTGGATGAGTGTCTGCCTTGCGTGCGCTAACCCACTCACGAGAGCACTCCATTGACTTTTCCATTTAACAGTGATGGCCTGATATTTGGATGGAACTTCCTCCAAGGAAATTCCATCTTCACATGTACAAATACGCGGAAATATTAAAAACATCTTGACTTACCTTATTAATCACAAGTTGCTGTCTTTTCGTCCATAAGTCACAAAATAAATAAAAATGTAACCACTGCACCGGAATCTGCCTTCGGATAAAAAGCAGGTTGTCTGCGTGCAGCAAATTTCTGGTCGCGGTCATTACTTTTATAGTTTCAGACAACCCGGCCTACCGACAGCCCGATCCACGGAGAACTCGGCCGCGCTTGGCCGACATATGGACGGCTCGACGTACCATGCCACGCTGGTAGGCCAAGCCGTCCGAACAGGGGACCGAACAGTCCCGCACTGGCAAGCCGAGTTGGCGCACCCAGGTTTTCGGTGATCGGGTTGTCGGATTACATTATTATTGCGCCGCAGACTGGCGGAGTAAGCGCAACGTTGTGCGATGGTTTGTAGGTTTGATGAACAGGCACTTAAATGAAAAGAACGTAGATGGCGTTATTACACTGGAGACTAAGTCAGTTGATAAGCAATCACTGTCAACGGGCGACTTGGACAAATCTATGTGAGGTGTGTGACGTCACATAAAAATGTCCGAAGACGTTCTCGGCGGTAAGTTTTTTTCTGACTCTTGTTAATTTCTTCCTTTTTTTTTCTGTTTGTAGGATTTTTAGTGTAATATTCGATATTGACAAGTAGGTCCATGGTAGTATCTTGATAATTGTTAATCTGAAAGAAACTGAATGTTTCTTATGGCTCTTGTGAAACCGTAATTTTTTTAAATGAAAACTGTACTTGTAAACTGCAAGGGGCAATATAGCATCGTTTGCACTATATCCCCTTGCTTTATGGGTGCGCCTAACCTAGTTCAGTTCAATCAATTTGCAGGAATCTCAACCCTCCCGCCACCCGACATGACCGAACTCATCCTCCCGCCGACCCCACCGCCCCCCCCCTGACCTTGTCAGTAATCTGCAGTAGAGTCTAATTTTGGCAGGCAAAACTGAATCTCCCTCCGAAAGTAGACAGCCCTCCTGAATTTGTCAAATCGAATTAGCGCGAATCATAGTAATTCTGCAGTTAAGGCTTATCCAAATAACCAATAAAATTATGTCACCTTTACTCTCAGCTCAGAGTCAGACTGTGTCGTTATTCAATCATGATCGTGTTCATCGCGCATCGTTTATGACCGACCGGTATTAACAGCACACTTTACACCAATAAGAACCACACGTAAAACGGGGAGAGATTGACTCAACATCTACCTTCACACTGTATTGTCACTTGGAACATTTAATTACAATACTGTACTTACAATGTATTTCCGACGTTTCAAATATTGAGAACAAGCAGTTTGTATTTGATCGTTGCCGACACGTTTCATGCTGCCTAAAAAATAAAATAATATGCGATAGATCTCGCGAAACAGACATCCACAATTTCTTGTCTTTCAAATCACCGATCTTGTATTGTGTTGGATATGATTAAAACGTAGATGCGTAAGTCCATTTCCATCCAGAGCGGGTTTAAACCAGTAGTGGCTCTAGACGCCAAACCTGAAAAAA
Source organism: Eucidaris tribuloides (assembly GCA_001188425.1). Taxonomy (NCBI): domain Eukaryota; kingdom Metazoa; phylum Echinodermata; class Echinoidea; order Cidaroida; family Cidaridae; genus Eucidaris; species Eucidaris tribuloides. The sequence continues at coordinate 22,066 of JZLH01S0413739.1, read as the reverse complement.
TGAGTTCGTTTGCATTCAGCTATTAGGACAAATTTGGTATCATTGGAAAGCTGAAGGTCTGAGGGATGTGAATCTGCCGGATGCCCAAAACGGCCAGTGTGGGCCGTTTACCATGGAAACGGGACTTTGAGTTCAATGACTAAAATCGCCTATTGCGAATTTCTGCAAATTTAGGACCCTACCCTATAATCACATAAAGTGTACTTTTAAAAAAAACATGATCGGTTTAAATTTATGTTTTGGTACATGTAGGTCCAGGAAAAGAGGTATTCCATGAAGCTTACTTAGACAGGGGGACCAAATTTGTGACCTTGAGGTGACCTTGAGTTTGACGCTTCCTTTGGCAAATCTGGTAGTAAAATTATGCCATTCTTTAAAAAGGTTAAAATTTAGTTTATTTTAAATTCACGTGCAATTTAATGAGTATTGATCAACATTGTTGATTAAGTAAAGTATTCCGTGTTACTAAAACACCAATAATTTGATTTGGTTACCATAGAAACAAACCCAACAAGCCCCTAACACCGCACATGTAACTGTGCGTTTACAGCGCAAAAACGAGCGTATCTCCGCCTCGCCCGTTCAACAAGATGCCGTATGGGATTTGCAAACCAGGTCGTTAACTCGTTAAAAGATCGTTGAATTTCAAGGTCATTTCAAGGTCATGACAAGTCACGTGAAGTCATTTCAAGGTCATTTACCATGTCCGATTTACATTTATTATTTCGCGCAGATTTACGTTTATATTTTATGCCAAGTGTTGGCGCGCGTTCTATATAATGTGTACATTTATTCTACAATATATACTACGAGTCTGAGAAACTTACAAATGAATGTAAACTGCAACTACAATCAATAGCATTCAACAATTATAGATACAAAAGAATATCAAGACACAACAAATACAACAAATTGTGAATGAGAATTCAATAAGTGGCTGTTGTCATGGAAAGGCGCTTCAAAAGTTCATCGACACTCAAAAGACCTATTGCGCATTGATGCAAAGTTGCAGGATCCCAGGGATGATGCCATATCAAACAAAGGTCTTTCTGTTCAATGCATGGACCTTGATTAAGTTTATGTTTTATACGTTATAAGGTCCTGCAAATATTGAAGGGGCATCCAATGTTGATGAGTCGACTTTGGCGCAGGTATTAGTTTGAAGCTTACTATGGCAGGCTGGTACTTGAAAGATTATGTTAACCGCCCCCAAAAGTTAAAACCTTTCCTTTCTTCAGACTCATCATGCGGATTATGAATGATAATAAAGACCTAGAAATCTTTTTCTCTGTGTCCTGCACAACATCATGAAGTGTTGTTACTGGCCTTACCGCCCCATGAAACAACCAAAGGCACTAGACTCAAAAACTCGTCTATCTGGTTGTCGTTTAAGAGATGAACTTAAGTACTGCTGGAAATGATGTTCGCCAAATCTTGGCGTATCACTCATAGGTAAATTGGGTGTAGTGGAACAGTGGGGTAACTGAACACGGCACAACTATAAGTTGCCTCAATCAAGATAAAATTTGGCAATGATACTGGGCGCCCGCATTATGTCCCCTCTCATCCGCACCGCCATGATTTTGTATTTGTTTCAACCAACAAAACTGGTTACCTACGCATCGAATTGAATCAGTATAAGTCAATTTTGTATACGTGCAGACCCGAAATAAAAAGCGAGACAAAGTTGATAAATAATACTACATTTAGGTTACAAGAGCTAATCTGATTTATTTCTTGGAGTCACAGACAAAAATAAAATGTTGTTATCTATATAAAATGAATGCCCCATGGAATAAATAGGCGAAAATTCAGAGACACGAATTATGCAAATTACATGTAAATGAGGTATATTTTACAGACGCGTGTTCCACGCATACCCCACACTCGAGTCCTTTGGTAGTCGGACACGTCTTCGAGCTGAATTTATTTTCGAACCGACCATTTGTAAGTTATTTTTCAGGGTTTGAATATCAAATCTACGTACTTTGTTAATTTTCCAGGTTTGAAATATAAAATTACAGAACAACATACTATTTGATAACAAGATTAATGGGATTTGTACCTAAAATCCCACTTTTGACTTAAGGTTGATGTAAAAAAACGCGATAAAATCCTGAATTTGCATTCACATAAAAACGGCCACAAAATGACTAATTCTTGTATTATTTTTTTTATTTGTTGCAAAATATGTAAGCTTAATGCCAACTAGTGCCTCTAACCTAAATGTGAACAGCTATGAAAATCAGCTTCACGCGCAAGCAATAAACCGCGTCCACTTACCCCAACTACTGTTCCAGTTACCCACGCGTTCAGGGTCCAACGTTTGGGGAACTGGAACACTTGCCCAAACTTAACGAGTTATTTTATTTGGTACGTTATGGATTTGTGATCACAACAATAGTGTAAAAGGTGTTCATCATTGAAACGCAAAAACCAAGTTTATAATCAAAAGCGTAAATATTTTCTAAAATTATATTATACTAATTCATCTTTTGCTTCTGAGGCTCATTTAAGCTTACAGTGTTCCCATTACCCCCCATTTTAGCATATAGGTGAAACAGTCTTATAATTAAAGAATTCTGCTCACATATCAAAACAGTCTTATTACTTTCATATTTTAACACGATTTATGTATAGGTTTTTTTTTGGTTCTGTATACAAAAAAGTCAAAATTTATCATTCTGGTAAGAAACTCAAGAATTCATATGCAGATTTAGTATTGTTTCCTCAAGTGTTGCAGACCTTCTGTAACGGCAAAATCACAGAATCGTATTTCAGGATTAATTGATCTCAATCTTATAGTGATGAATCAGATATAATCGAATCTTCAACCGTTTATTTTACCGTTGGGATCCATTTGCTAAAGATCTACATATTAGATTTTAATGATTTTTGGTAAAAAAAAAAATCAGTTGGGTTCAACACTGGAATAAAAAAAAAAAAAAAAAAAAAAAAAAAAAAAAAAAAAAAAAAATAAAAAAAAAAAAAAAAAAAAAAAAAAAAAAAAAAAAAAAAAAAAAAAAAAAAAAAAAAAAAAAAAAAAAAAAAAA
>JZLH01S0413728.1:62501-81539 GCA_001188425.1 Eucidaris tribuloides | reverse complement strand
TGTGTGTGTGTGTGTGTGTGTGTGTGTGTGTGTGTGTGTGTGTGTGTGTGTGTGTGTGTGTGCGTGCGTGCGTGCGTGCGTGCGTGCGTGCGTGCGCGTGCGCGTGCGTGCGTGCGTGCGTGCGTGCATGTGTGTGTATATAGATTGCACAAAAAGGCATACATGTATGAGGATCTAGGGAAAGGGTACAACTAACCAAAACTACAAAATTCTGTCAACATGGTCCTCTACTGTTTGTTGTTGTTGTTTTTTTAAGGGGGGGGGTGATTGTAATATTTTGTTTACGCAACAGAAGGCTACAGGGATGAATTATAATCCCTCTAAAAAAACAACCCTAATGCATGTGTTTATTTATTGAGTGGTTGATTGGTTGGTGCGCTGATTGGTGGGTTGGTTTGGTTGTGAAGGCCTCGGGGGGGGGGGGGTGGTATGGATGTTGAATGTGTACCCTGGGCAAGATTTCAAATATTACAGGATCAAGTATTTATTTTCTTGTATTGGTTTATTTCATTTCCATGAAATAAAATATGACATCACAACCAGAAACCTGGTTCACAAAGCTGGGATTACCAAAAAGTATATCCTTCAGAAAGATCTCCACATTAACTGATGGTTTACAAATAGAATGTTCAAAATTGATTTACAATTCTGAAAATTTTCAAATGTAATTTTCACTAGTTTAATACACAAACGAAATATAAAGACACCAAGAAGGGAGAAAATAGGAGGGAATATTACGTATAATAGTGGGAACAAAAAAAAATGGAGACTTACTATACAAATTAGTTTCTTGGTGAAAAATAATATGTGTTATCAGTTAACTATGTCTAAGTTTTACATAGTGTCAATTAACAAACACCATGTGTCATTTCAAACTAAGAACACATTTTAATACCACTGTTTCTACAAGTAATGTGACATAAATCATCTTTACAAGATTTCCAGGATCAGAGAGTTTGCCTTCAGTGGCAATAAAGGAACCTGATCGATTATTTCTTTTTTAAAATCCAAACTTCTAATGTCAAATTTAGTTTTCTTGAAAAAAAGAATGATTCAACTGGGTAAAAAAAGTATATCAACTTGTATTTTACCCAAATCTTGCAAATTCAGAGATAGCATATTGGCTTGGAAAATATCTGTTTTGATGCTTTTTTAAAATTCTGTATTTCTTGTAGTAATAACAATACCATGTTCATTTCCATGTTTTTAGTTGTAACTTGCATTTCTAAAAGAGGAAAGTAGCAGAACTTGGCTGCACTATCCTTAAAATATACACAAAAAGTTCATTGATCAGAAATTTCTTGGAATTCTTTGAATCCTCATTTTGATTAACTGATGTAATATCTTCCAGAAATATTGATGTTAAAATTTAAAGAATTGTTTCCATATACTTCAAAATATAAAATTACTTGGGAGCTAGCTTGGATGGTGATACAAATGCAAAATCTATCTATTATCTATCCATCCATCTATCTAGCTGTCTATCTATCTATCTATCTATCTATCTATCTATCTATCTATCTATCTATGTATCTATCTTACCTATCTGTATATTTCAAACTTCTGCATTATTGAGCCATATCTGAAAAATAATACAAAACAACATATAAAATCCAGATCACCGTATTCTGATTACAAGTGACTGCATAAAAACTAAGTTGATCATCAAGTGCATTTTAAATACCACCTCATGACCTGTCAAATTATGATATAGTCCTTCCTACGCTGCTATGTGACACATTTTCAGAAAAAGACTATTTAAAGAAAGGGTTAAAGTAGATAAAGGTAAGCAATGGCATGTTATATTGTGCAAGTCTATCGTTCACCTTATCATTACATTTTTGAGGCGAGGCTTGAGAGTGCAGAAATAACGATAGACTGCATTTAATGATTTTGTGATGTACATGTAGATCATCAGGCCTTTCCAGAAGTCAGCAAGCATTTAATGCAATTAAAGGAGCAATGGACCTTTATAACTATTGGCCTACAAACAAACTCACTCGCATAAAGGTCGCAAAACCCAACCAAAGTCTGTCCCCATTTTAGCCCCGCCCTCATGTTTGCATAATTTGTGTGAGTCATATTTAGTTTTACAACATTAATAAAATGTCATCATTTCCTGCAATTAGTTCGACAGATAAAACCACATGTACTATTGGGTACTAGGGTACGAGGAATATCCTAACTTTTGGGCAGTTGTACTCTTGAGTTTTATTGTCTTCAACTTGAAGACTCAATTTTCGCCAGTATTATGTCGGCCAGCCAACCAGCTGTACTGTGCAAGCTTTGTGAAAATCAGCTGACAGTGTTAGTTGCTTTTCCCAGGCACTCTATTTCCATATCGCATTTCCAGCCAATCAATAACTGCTAAAACAACCTGGGTAAGTCTAAAAAAGTTTGTTTTATTCCGCATTCATGCGTGCAATGATAAATGGGTGCGTGTGTTTTTGTCGATTTGTTATTGGGGAATGGGCATAATTTATCCAAAATATACGGTACTACGAAACAAGAATATGGATTTGAAATAGATCTGTATATTTAGCTTAACAGAAAGGTACTGATCAAGGAATTCATAGAATAGCAGATGACACAGTTACGGAACAGTTTGTGTGAGTCGCCAGTGCAGAAAACTTACTACGAGTCTACGGGTAGCCAAACATCGTGATCCCCGGCCGTGCCCCGGCCCTGTCCTGACCGTGGCAGGTACGTATACGGTGCTGCTACGTGCGTTCTGATTCTGCAAGTGAGTTGTGGGTTCTTTAAATGTAATTTTTTGGGTCGGGTGGCCAGTAGATTGTAGACAAGAACAAATTTACTGAATATTACAGATGAGAATGCAAGCCCATGACTTAATGAGAGATTTATCAATCTGATGTGATGACCTGCTGCAAAAGAAATTTTAAAAAAATGTTTTAAAAAGTCATGCTTGAGAGTCTGACTAGTCACTCTGATTATTTTTCACAAAGTAATGTTACCTCAGACTAGTGCTGTATCAAAAAGGTTAACCGACCCGAACCGACTGTGAAGATCCAAAACCATTTAAAATTTGTACGTTTCAGCTATCCGTTTTGTGCTATTTTTATGCAGAAACATGGTCACTTTTGTCTGAAGTATTTGGAAAAAGAAGTTGATAAGATGACAAAGTTTAAGTAATTCCATTGTCATCAAAATATTTGACCAGTAAGCAATGGTTGTGAAGTAAAAAATATTATTTTGCCTTGAATGCTAGCATGATGGCATAGTTATTTCAGGGAATAAGAATATTGTTTTTCAGAAAAGGAGGTTTAAATGCTGTTTTTAGGTTAACCGAAACCGACTGATTTTCAAGAAAGGTTAACCTGTTTTGGAAATAACCAGAATGATACAGCTCTACCTCAGACATCAGAAAACAATAGCGAACCTACTGAAAATTGTTTAGAGTGAATGTCACAGGTCCCCCCCCCCCACATTTTACATTTTGGGTAGTTTCTAAAAAGACTAGATTTTCAGAGCATTGATAGATCATGTAGGTCTATCAAAACATATTTGGGCTTTTGTTTCTGTTTGTTTTATCTGATAGGGCTTGGTGTGGGCTTTCAAAGTTCACAGAATTTGGAAATTCATTGATTATCATTATGAACATTTATGAAATTTTTTTCGAAATCACAAAAAATGCTACTTACAGTGTATGTTTTTCTTGGCAGATTTTGATTCTGTTTGTTTGATCTGATAGGGTTTAGTGTTCGCTTTCAAACTTCTACACATAATTTTGAATTTTTTTAATGATACAAAGTTATTCATAATCACAAAAAGTGCTACTTCTCCATTATTTCTTGGCAGATTTGGATTCTGCTTGTTTTAACTGATGGGCTGGGTGTGGGATATCAAAGTTACACAGAATTGGGAAATTCATTAATTCTGCTAATTTACACATTTATGCAAATTCATAATCAATGAGAAATGACCCCCAAAATACCAGCTCTTTATTTTTTGGCAGATTTTGATTATATCTGATAGGGCTTGGTGGGGGCTTCCAAATTTGTACACAGAATTCAGAAATTTATTGTTTTAGCTAATGTATGCATATTTATTAAAATAGATAAAATGACACACAAATGATGCTACTTCACCTTTATTAGCATTATCTGATTGGTACTGGTAGTTAATTTGGAAACTTCCTTTAAACTTGACAGAAACTTTGTGTTTTAAACTAGACCTTTCAGAAATTAGGGTCATACTGGAGACATACACTTGCAGCAGAGATGTATAGTACGCATTGTGTGATTAACTGATTCATTTGTTAATTTTAACTTGTGTGTCAGTACAGAACTATTTAGTAAAGCATGAATTGTGAATACAGACAGTACTGTTCATCAGTCAGTTTAGAGTTTGAAGTGCTCAGAAATTGAACTTCATTATAGCGCTACTTCTGCTCCATTTAATTTTCTACAGAGCATAGATCTGCTACCATTGGACACTAATCAAAATAATTATGATCTTATCTAACTTTAAGAAGTTCACTCGAGGATCTACGATACAGAAAAGTGACGTAATCATTAACAGCAGTATCATCGCAAACCATGGATACTGTGGTTAATGGGTTGCTGAACAAATACAGCCACAGGAACAGTACAAAGTCCAAGTGGCTGGCATTATTAGATAACTCGTGTGCCCACAAATTATATCGTTAACTTCCAAAGAATGTACATGTAGTATATATTATCCATATAAAAGTCATTCTTCTACATCATAATCAATTAATCATAACATTGTTATTAAAATGATAAGGCCTATGGTTGTTTGGAAATCATCTACATAGATCATGTAATGTAAACTTGTATTTTATTTTTCTCCGTAGTATATTTTGAATGTATCCAGTGCATTCTTGGAGTTTGATATATTCTCATGTACCGGGTATCTTCTTCATAAATCATATCATTGTTCTTAATGGAAATGATAAGATCTAGATGGTAATGTAGTTTGAGAATCATAGATACTCTGGAATGTGAAATACATATACATACACTAAAGTGTTTTATTTTTCTCCTTGTAGTCAGTATATTTTGAACATATTGGGGGTATTCTTTGAGACTGATATAATTTGCATGTTGTTAATCATTAACTTTGTAGAGACGAGACGATTTGAGACATCTAATGTCAGTGTGTCCACCCATGTTGGGTCACGTTCCCTCTAAACGTGCGTGTGTTTAGTTTGCAGTCATTGTCTTAGTTTAATTTGATTACTTTGATTTGGCTGGATGGCCGTGGTGGCTAGCTATTAATTACTTTATGACCGGTCAGACCAGATATGCCATGGGGAATTTAAGTGTTATTTGCGAGTGGTTAATACTGGACTTTGGAATCATTCTAAAGGGTGACAAACTTTTCTTTGTAAGCAAACATTGTGTGTTCTTGCACATATTTTATCCTATGTATAGGTTTGTAACATCTTTATTATTGTTGGTTTGTTTATACTAGTATAAAATATAAGTCTATTTCAAATTTTCAATTGCTATTTGCCATATTAATGATAACTGCCAACCAGTTCAACATGACTGTTTGATTTTTTGTCAGATTTCTCTTAACAATTAACATTACTAGTTTGATGCTCATATATTGACATTATTACGGTAATAAAGGGAAATTAAATATTGAAATGCATTTACGCACCAAATGAAAAGAAGACAAGTTTAATTTCTAAGTTGTCAAGGCCAAATTAAATTGATTGATCAATTTATTTTCTATAAATTTTGCAAAGTTATGTGAGCATTGTAGTAGTTATGAGCAACATGAAAAAGAAATAAGTTTGTATCAACCAACAATGCTGACATGATAGCATCATGGAGCCATTTACAAAGACATATCGTCTGGAAAACATCCCTTTTGATCAAATTTATAATTTGCAATTTTATTGTGTTCCCAAATTTTATGCATACTTCAAGTGTCATTGTTATACATGTAGATGAAACCAAAATGTTGTTATGTTAATGGTAAATGTTCCAAACTTCTTCAGAAATCTGAGCTTCAACTCATTTGTGTAATGTGATCTTTTCATGTTCATAAAAAAGTAGTAATATCCTAGTACATATACATGCTTGTAATTAAACATGAAATACCAGTACACTGTACTTGTATACGTGTACATGTATCAACAAACAAGGATTTGGTGCAAGCAGGTGCATAATGCAATATTGTATCATGCATCTGGACTATTGTATTAAGTAAAGTGCTATTTCTCTTCCTTAACAAAATGAAATCATAATAATTGGTTTGAGTTCTTCTCATTTTATTTTGTTTTCTGCAGTCAGCTGATGCCAGAGCCAAGGACTTGATGTGCGAGAGGTGCTACTTTTTTTCTTTTGGGGATGTGCAATACTCAGAGTTACAACCGATCCATGGTAAACCAGCTACAGTAATTCAAATAATTTTGTCACAAGGCAGCAATAGAGAGTAAACGAAGGCCAAGCTTGGATTGCATTTAAACACTTAAGTAGAACTTTTTGCTGAAGCATTACAGAACACATACAGCAACATGGGACGCTCACTCAGCCAACTTGGTCTGCTGATGTGGAAAAAACTTTCCTCCTCCCAGTTTTCGACACGTCATCGCGACGATCGTCGAGATTTTGCTTCCCCGTGCTCTTCGCAGCGATCCTGATCGCGATTCGCAATGCCGTGGACTATACCACCTACCCAAATCCTACGATTTACGACACCTTCGACATCAACAGACTCCCTCCGAACTTGACCATGGTACCTTGTTTGCCACCGTTTTCCTTCCCCACCGTCTGGCAGATGGCGTACGCCCCCAACGTGTCGACAGTCAACAGGATCATGACGCACTTTGTGGACAACCTGAGACCTCCGGAGGGTGAAATCATATGCTCTAGCCTGACAGATGGTGAGTGCTCATATCTGCACTTGAAGGGAGCCAACACTGTACACATGCAACAATTAGTATGCTTACTGCTTGCAAGTTATTTCGTGTGTGATGGCACAGGAAACTTTACCAAATGGTGGTTGTTATTATGAACTGTGAAAATCTGTTTAAACCAAGCATTTTCTTGTCATTTATAACACATGGAAGACCTATGTACATGTAGTGTGAGGAAAGATTGTAGAAAGACACTGACTGACGTAAATATGAATTTTCTAATTGTTTTTGGGGCTTTATTTTAAATTGATTTTTAGCTCACCTGAGCCAAAGGCTCAAGTGAGCTATTGCGATCGCTTTTCGTCCGTCGTTCGTCGTGGGTCGTGTGTTGTGCGTAAACTTTTACACATTTTCAACTTCTTCTTCAAAATGCATGATTGGATTTGGCCCAAACTTGCAGAATGACCCTTAGGGGGTACACCTGGCCCACCGGGGGGCCCAGGGGCAGGGCCCTAAAGGGCCAAAAGTAGGTAGTTTTCAAACATTTTCTTCTCTAGAACCAGAAATAGTGTAGATAAGCCAGTGTGTATGTAGATACCTCTATATGTGCTGAATTAATGTTCCTCATGACAATGTCCAGGGTGGCCCCGTTTGGCCCCTAAGGGGGGCAAAAAGTTTTGGGGTAGGACCCTATGGGAATAATTCTCATTCAATGAATGGATTTAAACCAAACTTGGTGGGAATGATCCTCAGAGGGAGGGGATAGAGGGTTCCTGGAATGGTACACCAGGCCCCCTGGAGGCCCAGGGGGCAGGGCCCATAAGGGCCTAAACAAGGTAACTTTCTAACCACAAGCCCATTTGTAACCAAACTTGGATGGTAGATGCATAACAGGGACCTCAATGTTATTTGGGGGTCAAAGGTCTCATATGTAGGTCAAAGGTCAAATGAGGTCAATTGATAGAATATACCTGCAAGTTTCTTCTTTGGTTGGTATTAGCCCATTTGTGACTAACTTGGATGGTAGGTGCTGCATGTATAGTGACCTTAATGTTAAATTGGAGTCAAGGTCACATACAGTAGGTCAAAGGTCAAATATTAAGATACTAGGGTATGCCTTGTTTGTATAATAATGGATGTTAGAATTTGATTTAACGTGGCAAAATCAGCTATATGGCAAGGGGATGCAAAGTTCTCCAACTGGTTCATTTGGCTACATTGGTGCCTAGATATCAGGCTCCAAGGGCCAAAACTATATGTATAACTGTATTTTTTTCCAGGGGTACCATAGAGAGTTTGCGAGACCTCAGGTGAGCGTCGTGCCTCCCGGGGCTCTTGTTATCAACACATCACCAACTTTTTAAGTTGATAAATCAAAGTAGTTCAATTGTGTGCTATTGAACAATCTACTCCATACATGTGCCCACTGTTCAGTATATAACTTGGGATGTGAGTACATTGTACTCATGTGAAGAATATTGAAGCATTTTCCATTAGTGGTTTTGTTTTGTTTTTTTGCAACCTGAGAAAGAAATGAAATTTGAGGATGTTCCAAAAACTTCTATGAACTGGGAGTACTTGGGATGCTATAAAAACTGGAAAAAAAATCCACCATTCCTAAGGCCATGTACATATATAATGCCCATAAGTTTTTTTCATCATAATGCATTCAATTATTGGTTCTCATTCAAGTGTTGGTAATTTCTCTTTTCTTCCAGGTCCTGGTTTCCCCACAGAAGATGCCATGCTTGCCCATTTTGCAGCCATCAATGATACCCAGTATTCCCCACTTCTAGGAGGTATTACATTCCACACAGAGTTCCCTGAGAATGGAGACCTGCCAACCAACATCACCTACAGGTATTTTCAGGATGTACTGGATGTAGGGTTGCCAAGGGTTGGAAACTTTCCGGGAATTTTGGTAAAGTTTCGGGAATTTTCAATGGGCTGGGAATTTTGGGAATATAAAATTGAAAATTATTTTATTTCTGGAAAATGTAATCAGTACTCTGTTGTATAGCACTTCCTCACATGAATAAAATAGTTTTTACCTCTCTTTTCGCTTGCCTGGGCTTTTCTTGACGATAAATCAGCCCAAATGAGAGAACACATAAGCAGTGCATGTGCAATTTGTGCATGAAGTGAAAAATTCCACTGAAATGTCTTTTCAATATGAGTGGACTATTTCAATATGAGTGGTCTTCTCCATCTTATTGCTACTTAATTCACAAAATTTGAGTACTATCTCATCAAGCAGGTGTGTATCAGAAATTTGGCTGGTTGAGATGATATTATGTACATGTTGCAAATAAAGCTAAGTTAAGAGTCAAGTAATTGTTAATGGTTTCATAATTTAACTAAACAAACATAATCACTGTTTGACATTACATTGTTTCCTTTCTTTTTTGTCTTTGAGAATCTGTTTGGATGTCACAACATTTCTAATATTAGTTGAACGATCATTTTAAAGGTATTGTCTAACAATTTTCACAGTTAAAAAAATCTGAGCTTCATGATTCCCCATGCTACCATTGTCTTTGATAAGGTCTAAAAATGACGCCATTAAAAAAATTACAGCTTAAAGCGATCATTAAGTGCTTTAAAAAAGTGAAAATCGTAAGTTGATCGGATTCACCTACCCAATTTCTCCCATAGATTTACTGTGTGTACACCAAGGCTATTTAAACTCGCTCCGAGTTTTAATTGTTTATTCATGCATAACTTGCCATTGGCAGTGTAACTTTCCAAACTTTTTTATTCTAGGGTATTAATTTGTCCATATGAACACTACTATGTAGTTCAGATATCAAAATTTGACAATTTTTTAATTGAAGCTCCACAATGTTAGCCTATCACTTTAATTTTAAAATTCAAATGCTAACTGTACAAAAAAATGCATAGTTTCTGAAAGTTACCCAAAATTCCCAATATCTCTGCAAACTTTCCAAAAATTGTACGTTTCTGTTTCCTTTCGTGTGTTTCTGTAGTTTAAGACTGTCATCGAGTCCAAGGAATTCCATTCAGTTCAGTGGTAGACGAAAATTCTCTCCTCAACCAAGAGTGCCTGGATGACAGATGATTGTTCTTTCTTCCTGACAACGGGTCACGGGCACGCGACGAGGGATGGGGTGGTGATCCTGGTGAGTATACATGTAGATCTGAGATTCTTCATTTTTGAAATCAATATCATCTTTTCTTCCAAATTCTTTTAAAGTTCAAGTAATTTTGGTCGATCATACAACTTTTTGTTAATCATTCACAAACTATCTATTGTCACCCCCAGACATCAGAAAACACATATCAAATCTCACTGAAAATGTTTGTAGTGACAAATTGTTGTGTTTGAATTATTGGAGAACATGTAGCTGGTATGTACATTATCTTTATATTACCTTACATTATCTTTATATTACATTTTGCAGCTTACCCTTTGTTAAAGATTGATGAACCCAGCTTTTACCATGCAGTTAATATATATATCAATCACTGATCAATTTTTTGATAGAAAAGGGTTTGAATCCACTTACTCTGGGATAGGGGAATTATGCAAAATTCCATTTTCCTCAAATTTCTATATTTCACCCTTTTTTGCAGTGCAGAAGATTGTCTACCAGTAAATATCCACAAATACAAAGGAATACACTATAAATAAAAACAAATATAAATGTTATGTATTTACATTTTTTCTCTCTAATATGTTGCAGGTTACATGAGAGAAGGGTTTCTGTCCTTACAACACGCCATTGACAAAGCCTTCCTACAGGTCACTGACCCCACCATAGCAGATAACTTCCGGGGTCGAGATGCAGCGATACCCCGTATCCTCCGTATCTCGATGACATCTTCATCATTGCCATACAAGCACAGCTCCCCTATCTCCTCTTCTTCAGTTTACTGTATCCTATGGTTAATATCGCGAGGAGTATATGCTACGAGAAAGAGAAGAGAATCAAGGTACGGTGAATATTCCAATATGTTTAAGTTTTTGTGCATTTCGTGTGGACGGAATGCCAAACTGGCATCCACACACAGTATGAGGGCACTACTTTTCACTTAGGCAAATTATGTGTTTGTCCCATTGGGACTTTGAAATATGTTTGACATAGGTGAAATTTGAGTTGGTAATCGACTTAAACTTCTAAGAAAAAGTTTTTGAAAAAATATCAAATTGGGACTGTCAAAAATATTCATCACAATTTGGTGATAATTCAATGTGGTGCAACAGGGACTTAAAGACACAAGTTAACAATGGCCACAGTTTTAAAAATCTGAGCTACATAATCCTCCATGCTCTGTTTCTGATAAGGTCTAAAAATGAAGCCCTGAAAACATTGTACTTTAAAGTGATCTTTAAAAGAGTGAAAATCTACAGTATTCAGTGTGACCTTCTCCTGACTTTGTCTATTCCCTCCCATAGACTACTATGCTACAAGTCTGGCTCGATCTATATTACTCAGCCCGAGTGATAAATCAAGATGGGAAGTTTATTCATGCATACCATGCAAGTGGAAGCATAACTTTCCAAAATTCTGTATGTTTATTTGTCCATTTACAAACTATTATGTAGCTCAGATATCAAAGAATGACACTTTTTTAAATTGAAGTTCCACAATGTTAGCTTGTGTCTTTGAATGCAAAGTCAGCAATATTCACACATACCCCACTCTCCCACTTCAACCCCTCCCAGGAATCCATGCGTATGATGGGTCTCAGTAACTGGCTTCACTGGACGGCCTGGTTCATCAAATCCTTTATCTTCATTCTCATCTCCACCATCCTGATGACGATTCTCTACACTGTACCTGTTGGACCGCAGGGGGCGATATTTAAGAACAGCGATCCCTCGCTCATATTCGTCTTTCTCCTCCTGTATGCAGTGTCTACCATCGCTCTCTCCTTTGCTGTTAGTGTTTTCTTCTCAAAAGGTAACTGTGATTGAACTTACAATGTAGACAAATTGTATCAAAATATGATTTTACAAATTCTGTACTTCTTCTACACCTTTTGTTATGCTTCTGCCTCAAAGAGTATGTTTAAAATACAAAAAATGCTACTTCTTTACTTTTTATTGCATTTTGATTCTATTTGTTGTATCTGATAGGCCTGGGTAGAGGCTTCAAAACTGTCAAACATAATTTTGAAACTCATAAACTGAGGTAATTTATGCAAATTTATTAAAAAACACCCTTAGATGAAACAGCTCCTTTATTTTATAGCAGATGTGAATTGTTTGTTTATCTGAGAGGGATTGGTGGGGGCTTCAAAACACATAATTTTGAAATACTTAATGCAAATGTATTCAAAATCACAAAATCCGCAATACGTGTAATAGTGTACATGCATGTTTCAACAAACCTAGGGCCCCTATTGATACCAACATATTGTTGAAAGAGTGCCCTATTAAAATATTGTTCTAATAAATAAATAAATAAATAAATAAATAAATAAATAAATAAATAAATAAATAAATAAATAAATAAATAAATAAATAAATAAATAAATAAATAAATAAATAAAGCCAAACTGCCTTATAGTTTTCAGTTTTCATTTTCGTTTTTTTTTTAGGGGGGGGGGTTTGGTAGAGGGGGGGGGTACGTCTGGTTCAAAATTTTATACAATTGGCCAAAAAAGCAAGTTGAATGGGAAACTTTTATAAAACTTGACAGAAACTTTGTAGGTAGACCATTTAGAAAATAGTTTCAAGCAAGAGACTTAAACATGCGGCGGAGACTTATATTACACATTGCATAATTCAGTGATTAACATATTTTTGTGATTATTTGCATGATTTCTTGTTTGTTTTTTTCAAACAGCCAATGCGGCCACAGCAGCAGCAGGTATTGTGTGGTTCATGTCCATCGTCCCATATGCCTTCATATACAACGGCTATTCCGTCATGACAGCAGCTGAGAAGGGGGCGTCCTGCCTGCTGTCCAACACGGCCATGTGCATTGGATTGCTGATCCTTGGCATGTTTGAAGGAACGTGTGAGTGTACCAGGAGTGGGAGAGGGTGGGAGGATTCTTTTAAAGGGATGTGCTGCTCGTAATCCATGTACATTCAATACTATCCGCTTGCCCCTATAGTAAGGCTGTGATTAACAACAATTGTGGAGCTGCGAACAGAATTGCCGTTGGTGGTAGGCCCGTTGTCAGTTAGGTTCAGTTTGCCTTTCTTCGCATGATGCGTGTTGCATAGGGAAATGCACACAATTTGTGCGCGCTCGTTTTCCGAAAGTATACAGGCATTCCTGATTTATTGTCCGAGCCGGGCCACCTCCAAAATTTCATGATATGCGACTTTTCGGTCCCTTTAACCTGTGTGTGACCAGTAGATGCATAGATCTCATTTTTTATTTCATTGTTATTATAAATGATGAAGAATCATTTCCATAATTAAAACACAAGATATGCCTAAATCTTGTACAACTTTTTGTTAAAGAAGAATACTCTATATTGGTCTTCATCTCTGGAATTTCTGTACCATGTGTAAATACATGATCTAAGTCAATGGATATTTTCAAATCAAGATACAAAGACATATCTCTTCAACAACTATATGAATTAATGTAACGACTTTATCATTGTATGATTTTTTGTTGTTATGGAGATATATATTGCTCATTTGTTTCTGTGTTTATAAGGTTTTCTTGTTTTCTTTGTCCTGGTTTTTGTTGCTGTTGTGATGTATTTCAATACCATGTGTGCAAATTAATGTAATTACATACATTTCAACTATTTATAATTGTTGATTCATTATTGCTGCTGTCCTTCCACTGCATTGATTGATTTGATTGATTGATTGATTGATTGATTGATTGAGTATTTATTCATTTATTCATTTTTTATCTTTTTTTTTTTTGGCGCGGGGGGGGGGGGGTGTGTTCTTGTTAATGTCATTGTGTGTGTTTTTTTTAGATATTATACATGTGTTGCTTTTCTGAGATAATGTAATGTAAAATTTGTTATGTTTGTATTTTCTTGTTACTCCATTACTATGATGTGGTCTCAGCTTATACACCGATTCCCCCCCCCCCAAAAAAAAAATGCATGATGAAATATGATTTATCAGCATTCAGAAAATTTTTTGACTCTTTATTAATTGTCTACCTGAACAGCTGAGGGTGTTCAGTGGTATAACATCTCCCAGCCAGCCACCCCAGATGACAACTTCACGTTCATGGCGGTACTCCTCATGTTGCTAGCGGACACCATCATCTACCTCTTGATTGCTTGGTATTTTGAGGCCATCTACCCCGGAGAATATGGGATACCAAAGCCTCTCTACTTTCCGTTTACGGTAAGCATGATTCTTCAAGAGACTGGCATATTCAAATTTTATATATGCCTTTTCAACTCTTTCAAAACAATAGATACCCACAAAAACATATGAGTATGTTTTTCCCCATTTCACTAAAAACATATCTTATACCAAATGAAGAGATTTTCTGTACAACACGCTTAATTTTTCCTTTTATTTCATTCAGAAGTAAATAACTACACCGGACATCAAGTGATTATTATATTGGCCTGGGCTAATGCTCTTTCTTAACCACGAAACAAATCTTCATTCTACAATTGTGTGGAAAGTAAATGGCAAAAATATTGTGAAAATGTCCCAAATTTCTAGTTTTCATTGTCTTCACCTACAGAGGAGTTACTGGTTTGGTCCCAAGAGGGGGTCCAATGTTGCTGATTTGGAGAGCTTACCGGTCTTGAGTAATGGAGAAGTCACAGTGAATCAAGACTTCATAGAGAGAGATCCTGTGGGATTGAATGCTGGTGTTCAAATCCGGAGTCTGAAGAAGGTTAGCTTTACTATCTGTAGTGTTTGAAAAGTTGTGATAAAGTGATTCACATTTAGTGAGTGAATATGGATATGTACATCTCATTTTTATGTAGGACACACCTATATGTATTAAATCAGCGTAGGAAATACACGAGCTGAGAGAAATTTAGCCCCCCATATTAACAAAATAGCCCTCAATTGTCCTCGTAGGGTTCAATGTATAACATACTGGCATCACTGTCTAAAATCAGGCTTGAAAGTAGCCACCAAAATGAAATTTTATTTCCTGCCTTGATGTGAATATGTCTGCCAACATATCCAGAAAATCACCCCCTGGACAATGAATCACCCATGATGATCACCTCCTTAACAATTACCACCCACACAATTACCCCCTGGATAATTTCCGGAGGTCAATTAAGATACGAGGACGACCATTTTCCGGGGGGGGGGGGGTAATTATCCTGGGGTAAGTGTCCAGGGGGTAATTGTCAGGGAGGGGGTAATTATCATGGGGGTAAGTATCCAAGGGTTAATTGTTGGGGGGGGATTATATTGGGGGTGAGTGTCCAGAGGGGAATTATGTGGGTGGAAAATATCCTGGGGGTGATTGTCCTAGAACTATCTGCAATAGTGAACAATACTGATTTTTTTTTTTTGTATGTCTAGGAATTTGGTAAAAAGACAGCAGTGAACAGCATCTCCCTCAAGATGTACGAGGGTCAGATTACGGCCCTCCTTGGCCACAACGGTGCAGGAAAGACCACAACGATCTCCATGTTGACAGGCCTCTTCCCACCGACTTCTGGCACGGCATTGGTCAATGGATACGACATCTGTGACGACATCGACGGGGTGCGGTCGAATCTAGGTCTGTGTCCCCAGCACGATGTCTTGTTTGATGACCTGACAGTTGAAGAGCACCTGTACTTTTTTGCTAAGGTATGTAGGTGTTGTGTTTTCATTTAAGTTGAAGAGCATAATGTTGGAATAATTCACATACGTGATGTAGGGCCAAATTGAATCATAATACCTAAATGCCTTGAAATTCATCGTACTTGTGTTTTAAAATCAGTTACCATTTCAAATCATATTAATGTGATAATATCATCTTGACTAGGATATCACAGATCCCTAACTGAATAAATTGATAGTAAGTTAATATTAGTGGCAACAACAACACCCACAGTACTGTTACTTTTACTTCTATGCTACTTCTACTTCTGCTGCTGCTGCTACTACTACTACTACACTACTACCTACCACTACTGCTGCTGCTGCTAGCTACAATATCAATTTTAAAGATCTTCCTACTATCACCAACTATGATTGCTTCTAATACAACTACTAAATAAAATAGTAATTAATGAATAATCAATAAATAATGTCTTATGAAAAAAAAATAATAATTTCAGATGTGCATACAATACAGTCTATATGTGAGCATGGTCACCTGTAAAAAATAATTACTCCAGCTCATGTTTGAATGGTTCAGCTGCATGCTGGTGTGTTTTTCAGCATTAGTAAGAAATCAAAACCATGGTTTTAAGTCTTTGCAAATAGACAGTCCCCATAGGATTTGTTTAAACAAGCAATCAAGTGAGTGAGCTGTTTTGTGTTTGAAGGTCAAAGACATGAGAGATCAGTGATACAATTCTATTGTTGACATTTACATGTTTTTGTTTTTTTTTGCTGTGGCTTGCATATCTCTATTTATAACCATTACTGAATCATGATACTATGGCTGATAATTATCTGCTGGATTATCATTTTCATCAGATTTTGAACTAGTCTACAGTGTGAGTGTACTGTGAACTAGATTTTGCAAAAATGTTTGTGACGCAATATGTTGTTTATGTGTGGGTATAGGAAGATAAATGCTTAAATATTAGCGTCAACAAATCATTGACATGCAAATTGGTCTTGAGATAAAATTCTTCAGTAATGGCAATTTGTTTTGTTTTAATTTGTCTGTTTCTTTAAATTGTTTCATCATTTGTTTAAACCAGTAAAGTCTGTAAGGAATATAAGTTTCTACTTAATGTACAAATGGTAAAAAAAACATACAGAAAATCTTTTGCTTGTGGTTGTCTTAAACAGTATCTGAAAACGTATACCGTAGGCATGAAATAATTATTCATTGGCATATTGTTGTGCACCATTTGTTAAGCTTAAGTGTAAATGTGGTATATTTATTTGAATTAAGATATTCGTTCATTCATTCATTTTATTTCTACAAATTCATTAAAAAGTAATCAAATACATATAAATATGAATCAATTATAATAATATGAGATACAATTATAGCAATAACCAGAACTGTAAACTATGATATAAAGAAACCTGTAGAGGGAATATACAAAATGTGTACATTATTTAACTATCCCATGATATACATTACTGAAATTATAAACTATTCAAGTGTACAGATTATTAAGAGCTAAATTGGTACCAATTCATGGGAACTGAGGAGTTGTGATTAGGAAAAGGGAGTAAATGAATATTCAATTCTAATAATTCAACATTTTACACAGTATATATGCTTTGGCGTTATGAATTTACACTGTATGCAGACATGTATTACATATTACAAGATGCTATAATGCCAGTGGATATGTGCAGGTGTCTAAAATGGATGGTTCAACCATGAACCATTCATCTTAGTCAGTCCAAGAGGTCTATACATTCTGTCATTTTGATTGATGGTTGATTCATGATTGGTTTGTCTCTGCTCATGATACAACAGAAGTAATGAGATATGATGCAGGTCAATCAATCTCACTGTACCAGTACATTGTCACCTGTCACCTGTGACCTGTCCATTCCTCACTCTTTATGTGTAGTGAAATCTAATCTGTAAACACCAAATTATTTCAGTACAGTTATGAAGAGAAAGAAATCAAATCAAGTCCAAAATTAAAAAACAAAAACATAACAAAACAAAAACAAACAGCGATAAACATACTGTTCCAAACTATCAAATGGTACTGCTATTGATAAATCGCCGGTGACATTACGTACCGGCGAATCTTGTATATTACACATATGTAACATTCGCCGGTATGTGAAATCACCGACAAAATGTTGACCAAAAAAAAAAGAAAAAGAAACATAGCACACCAATACATGATTAAAAATGTCAAGATAATTTTCAGATATAATTATATAAGTGAAATATTATTACACAAATTGTTTTTAGATGACAAATTATAAAATTTGGGGGTTAGAAAATTTTTCTTGTAGCATATTGGTCATAAATCATATCAAATTGGCAAAGAGATGATGTCATGTTCTCCCAACACATTTTGGGGGTTCTGTATGTATGTGAAATTATTTGAAAATCACTTTTATTGATACTTATAGCAAATTTTATGCACCTAGATAAAAACAAACGTTATAAAGTCATCATTATTTCAAGTGAAAGTGACAACCGGATTAAAGGTATGTCTTTTCTCTTCAATTGTCCATCTCAAAGACCAGACAGCCCTATGGGGAAAATGTGATTTTAGGCAGCAGCCATCACACTATGAAATAATTTATTGTGCAACCTTGTGGTTTTCTTATATTTTGTGGCCTACAGCTGAAGGGATATCCACACAAAGTCCAGGATGAGATAGATCGATACATCACTTCAACTGGTCTAGAGGAGAAACGTCACGTCAGGTCCAAGGCTCTGTCCGGTGGTATGAAGAGAAAACTGTCTGTTGGTATCGCACTGATAGCAGACTCAAAGGTAAAACCTGTGGTTTAGTTTATAACGACATGATTCTAAAAATACCTGTTTTACCTGTACATATTTTAAAAGTAACAGCATAACTATCTGAACTTTTGTGTTCCAGGGTGTTTATTTTTGCATTCAAACACTGTTAGATATGTCAAATAGCAAAGTTGCACAATTTTTTAAATGGGGCTTCCACAATGTTATATAGTGTCTTTAATTCCAGTCTGTGGTTTATGTTTTATGTTTTATATTTTGATTATTCGTAATAAATATTCTTAATTATTCCCTTATTATAATATTCTTGCTGTAATTGTCGCCACTCTTGATGGATTTCTCTTTTCAAATATGAGTTCATAAGTTCATCTTTATTGTCCAATTCAGAAATTTGTTGCATTCACACTTCACAATATACATATATAAAATACAAGAACAAAATATATAAACAAAAAAGATAACATTATGTTCATAAACAAATGAGACCATATAAGATGGGTCGACAACAGTATCAGAAATCATTGAACCTGTGTCTCTTCTTTTGCATTTAGATTGTTATGTTGGATGAGCCAACTTCGGGTATGGATCCCTGGCCCGACGCTTCACCTGGGATCTTCTACAGCAGCATCGTAAGGGGCGCACCATGCTGCTCACCACTCATTTCATGGACGAGGCTGATCTG
>JZLH01S0413728.1:42489-57489 GCA_001188425.1 Eucidaris tribuloides | reverse complement strand
TTTGTTGCAGGGTTGGCAACTCGCTTGGAGATGAAGAAGACAACGTAACGAGGTATCGCACAACATCCAATGCTACGGCCAGCAGTCTGTCCATTGAAAACGAGAGACTGTCAATGAAGGTAGTAGCAGAAAAGCATGACAATGACAATGAGGTCCCACCGAAATCACCTGACACGGAGATTCCACCCAAAACACCAGAACAAAACGGTGCTTACGATAATCCCGCATACACACCAGAGCAAGTCACAGAGTCAGGTATAGCCATACATTTACTTTTTTTTTCTCTTGCAGGCAGTGTGTAGGTTGGTTTTGTAATGAAAAATGAATATCGTTTAAGTTCTATATTTTCTGATCAATTTGACAATGGATAGAATAGGGATAGGTTTGTTAGAAAACTTGTGATTATATGTAAAATTTGGTAGCATGTTGTTTCGCGGAGGCAAATGCAGCCTACCATTCCCAAATGGTTAAGTTTATGGCTGAAAATAGTTTACAAATATGTACTGATACGAGAGTCTCTGGTTGAAACTATGACGAGCCCGAAGTTACGTGGACTGTTCTATTTTCCCGAGGGGCGCAGCCCCGAGGGGAAATAGTTAACAGCCAACGTAACTGAGGGTGTCATAGTTTCAAACAGAGACTCTCAGGACAGGACATATTTGTTGTGTATCCGTCATCAAACTAACATGGAAACTACACAAAGTAAAAGAAAGAAAGAAAAGGAAATTTAATTACAGTACCCCTATGAGTATGCGTGGGTTGCGCGGCATATAACTATGGGATATTTTTATTTGCAGTACGGATAGGGATACAATTTCAAAATATATACTCTAATTAGTTGAGCAACAATTTCATAAACCTATAAAACACTAATTTAATCATCATTCTTATTTCAAATGTAGTCCTAACTCAAATTTGACAAACTTAACCCAGTATTAATCTTAAACTTTGACAGACTTCCATGCGGGTGTAACATGCTATAATATCTTTCATGCGCATGGAAAAAAATACCATATGTTAGTTATATTTGTACACACGATTTTCCGACTTTTGAATTTACTATCCCATGCTTTGAATAAACTATTCCATGCCTGTGAACTACTTTCTCCCAGACACACAGAATAGTGTGTTTATTTTTGATCATGTAACATACTTTTAACTAACCAGAATTCAAGAAACTTACAATGAGGGATACAATGCACGATAATTTGATTTCACCACTAATACTATTACTGGAATAGAAGCTTGAATATGTAAGGGGAAAAAGCTTAATTAGAAACAGTCTTCATTTAGGGATATAAGTATTATAGAATGAAGTACACTGTTCAAGGTTTCTGCTGTGAAAATTTCGTAGCCAAATGTTTACTTGTTTTTAAATAATTACCATCACTACTCACTTGGACAGGAAAATTTGTTGTACAACTTTGTATTTGTTCAAATTCTCTCAGGGTCATACTGTGATTCAGTACAGGATTTCATGTTGTTTCTCCTTCAGCGAACAATTTTAACAAATCTTTCCAGCCTAGACACTCTAGGTTACAGATTGGAGTATCTTTCTACCAATGTAATTCTTGAAACATTTTCAAGTACTTTCAATCATATCCTTGCCCTTTAGTTTTTTTTAGTGACTAGAGATTACTTATACTTGTGTTCTCCTCATTATTTTTTTGCAGAAGTTGTCCGGACTGTGAGTTGTGAAGGAGGAGTTGTCATCCCGGACCGAAATACGGGGATCGTCCTTTACTGGCAGCAGTTCCGTGCCATGTTTCTGAAACGCGTCCTCCACACCTGGCGTAACCTGATCCTCATAGTCGTCCAACTCTTCATCCCGATCCTGTGCACATTTTTCGCAATCATCGCGTCCAATTGGTACCCCACCCCCAGCGATTCGGCCCCAATTACGCTGAATCTCGCAATGTACGGAGATACATACGCGTCATATTCCACATCTAATTCGTCGCAAGTTCTCAACAACTTGACGGAAACATACGCCCTGCAGTACGTCGATACTACCACCTTCACTTTCTACATCCCTACCAACAACAGCTTTGACATGATTGACTATCTGATTGTCGAGCGCGAAGAAGCGCCGACGATCTTTAACCAACGGAACATGATCGCGGCCATTTTCGAGGAGAATCCTTACGAAAATAGAACTCGCGTGGACGGAACCGCTCTCTTTAATGGGAAGCCGTACCATGTTCCGCCCATGGCCATCAATGCGTTTGACAACGCCTTGTTGAAGTATTACCTCAACGACAGCTACCTGATCACGACGATCAATCATCCCCTTCCCAGAACCACCCAGGAGCAAGCCAGTGATCAGCTGCTGTCTGGTATTGAGACGGGATTTGCAATCTCATTCAACATGCTGTTTGGGATGTCCTTCCTAGCCAGTAGTTTTGTAGTTTTCTTAATCAAGGTAAAAGTCATTTAATTATAGATATACAAATACAAAAGGCATTTCAGGTTGATTATAAACTGTTTTAATGCCTTCCGTTGCTAGTTGTTTTTGTTGAATTCTTGATTAATGTATAATTGTGTGATTTAACTCTTAACATGCCAAGCATTTTGGCCTGTGCTGCATTGAGCAACTTTTAGATTGTTGTAACAGATTCAACCAGCTGTAATTTTTCTACTGTATACGAAACTTGTAGATAAAATTATAGCATTTCTAACAACGTAATTTTGATTATAATGTTATGAACATTTTCAGGCCACAACAAATTTTGTGACATTCTTTATTTTGAATAAATATCCACAAATGTGTGTGTTTACAATTTCACAAAAAAACTGTGATAAAATCTCAAAATTTGGGAAAATGAGCCACCCTTCCAGTTTGATGCAAGATTTAGTGAGGTTGGTTCCTGTTCTATGTAAAAGTGTAGTAAGAAATTAATTCATTGTTCTATCTTTTATCATTATAGTATTGGTATCATTTGTGGCACAGAATTGTGCCAGTATCACATCAAGAGTTAAAAAGTAAAGATAGTTACATGAAAACAAAAGTTTTTTTTTGAACAAACTATTTTGAGGATGAGAACCAGTGCTGTAGTGTTCACAGAATAACTAAAACTTATTCTGTGAACACTACAGCACTGGTTCTCATTCACATTTTGAGGATGAGAACCAGTGCTGTAGTGTTCACAGAATAACTGAAACTTCACATTCTTTGGTGTATGATACATGTTACAATTGGAATGCAGTAAAACTATTAAGGATTGCAAATTGAACAGACATTGCCTACAAAGTTGAACAATATGTTTTGCTAGTTGGTATCTTTCCATAAGAACCAAATAAAATGATTTTGCATTGTCCATGGTGTAGTTAGCAATTGTGATGGGAAGAACTTTACTTTAACAAAGATTGTAAGAGGCAGAGATATTATTTCTTTTTCTACTGTAGATGGGAGACATGGCCATGATTACACTAAAATTCACTGAAATATGAACTTGTCTCCACATATTTTTATGTTCAAATCAATTTGTTTTCACTACAACAATTCATTGTAAATGTTTGCTGTTTGTGTGTACTGTCATACATATTTGGTTGGTATATTGTTTTAATATACCTCACAGTTTACTGATGTAATCAAAATTCTGTATTGATACTGACATTCTGGTGGTAAATTTGTCAATCTTTCGCAGGAAAATGCCGTGAAGTCCAAGCACGTCCAGTTCATCAGCGGAGTGCGGATCTCCAACTTCTGGTTGTCGACCTACGCCTGGGACCTGATCAACTACGCCGTGCCCTGCGTAATCGCCTGCATTATCTTCCTCGCCTTCCAGATCGATGCCTACTCTGGTCTCAACAACCTGGACATCCTACTGGTCCTTTTCCTCCATGGCTGGGCCATCATCCCCCTCATGTACCTCCTCTCCTTCCTCTTCACCACCCCCTCCACGGGCTTTGCATCCCTCACCATGTTCAACATCGTCTTTGGCTCGACAACGTTCATCGCCTTTGAGATCCTGATTATACCGGACCTGGGGCTGCAGAACGTGGCCGAGATCCTCGGCTGGGTGTTCATCTTCAATCCGTCGTTCTGCCTCGGTGTGGCGATGGCCGACTACTATAACAACTACCAGATCCTGCAGATCTGCGACCAGAGTGAGCTGGCCATGGAGCTGTGTAAGAGTCGTGATGGTAAGCGAAAAAGTTAAATTAGTCCCAGCTATTAGTGGAGCATTGGCCAATGCATATCTCTATTTCTGTAACCCGCGGCCCAGGCAGTTTGACTATAGTGGAGGGTTAGGCCTCTGGTAGACCCATGCGTTTATCTTTCCTGTCTTTCCCATCTGGAAATCGCAGTGCAGGGCTAGAGACAGTAGATACCATTTTTAAAATGGTCTTTGGTATAACCCAATGGCGAGTCAAACTCACAATCTTCCAGTCTGAGTTTATTTTGTAATACTTTATAATATTTGCATAGCAGCAAAACCAGGAATGTTTTTATAAATAGAGGTAGTGAAAATGTAGAAAGAAAATCTTAGAGGCTGAACAAATATAAGTTCTTTTTTTTAAAAAAGTGTAGATCACTTTAAGAAAGTTGTTGTTGTTTTTGTTGACTTTTTGTAAAGTCCCTGATCAGGATTAAATAGAATTTTTTTATAACATATTCTAATATGAAGTTACAGATATTTGTTCAAAAAATCAGAGTGCACTTGAAAGTGTGAAAACAACTAGCAGCCAGTTAAAAGTTAATGTTAATTTTGTCAATCTTCTGCATTCTTTTCCCATTTCTCCACAAACAGATATATCATTCCAGGAGAACTACTATGCCTGGGATTCCCCAGGAATCGGTCGGTATGTCATCTTCATGGCACTGGAAGGTTTCATTTACCTCGGTCTTGTCTTCATCTACGAGCTGGGCTGGTTCAGGAGCCTCAAATACATGATCAGAAAGAGAACCATCGTCAACGTCGTGGAAGAAGGAACTGTCACGGTAAGCAAAATCCAAATCAGAGATGAACTGCAAACCTGCTCTGCACCGTAAATTCTCTACATAAACCTTTCATTCATTAACAAAATCAAATTCATTGAAACAATGCTGCCAGGGATGATAGGCCAATTTTATGTGCATGGATGTCTAGTGTATTTACTGTTTGATCTGTCTGAGGGTATGAATAAATGCTACTGTCACAGTACATCATATGATAATTGCATGTGTTGCATGTATTTGCAACTTGTGTTGAAACATTTACATTAAATATTTTCTTAGCATGAAAGCAGTAGATGGCATTAAAATGTTGTTAGCTAAAACACTACTGACTATCAAACATATATTCTGATAAGTTGGAACTCTCGTATAAAGTCAGAAATTTATTGTTTCTTGCTGTATACTGTATACGCTGAATATTTCGCAGTGGTTTTATTTTCGCGACTTACTGAACGCAAAAGTTTTCACTTCCTGACATTTCAGTACAAAGTAAATGTAAATACAATAAAATCGTGAAAATATACTCTCGCGAATTACCCATCTTTAAGCAAATTGTGAAAATATATGGATGCAAAATATATGTGGTATACAGTATTGCTTTAACACTTCAACATTTCAAAATGATTATGTTGAGAATGTGTTGATTACCGAATGCCTGCGTAGAAAGTTGAATTAGGATATAAAAGTGGATTGCAGTAATCTAGGAAACTTGTTATTACTGTACACCACGCATGCATGTCAACTTTTCAATACAGGAGGATGAGGATGTTGCGATGGAGCGTCAACGGATACAGACCATGCCCAAGGACGACCTATTCAAGACCGACGTCCTGGTAACGCAGGATCTACGAAAAGTTTACCCGGGTACCAGGTGGAGGCAACCAATGGTTGCTGTAAAGGGAACATCCCTTGGGGTTCCTCCCAGTGAGTGTTTTGGTCTGCTTGGTGTGAACGGGGCCGGCAAGACGACAACATTCAAGATGCTGACAGGAGATGAGGACTTGACTGGAGGAGAGGCATTTGTTGATGGATTTAGCATCAAGGAAGACATGAGAAAGGTGAGTACATTTTTTCCTCTGTGAGGAAATTACTGTGATTGACTGACGTAAAACGTTCTTCATTATCTTCATAGTTGTTGTTGTTATCATCGTCAACAGAGCAGCAGCATAGTCATCATCATCACCATCATCATCACCATCATCCTCCTCTTCCTGTGGTGCAACAGCATCATCATCTTCATCATTATAATCATCTTCTTCATCTTCATTATTATCATTATCGTCATCATTACCACCACCACCATCATTATTATTGTTGTTGTTGTCATCATCTTCACCACCATCATCATCATCATCATCATCATCATCATCATCATCATCATCATCATCATCATCATCATCATTATCGTCATCATCATAGTCATAGTCATTGTCATCATCAGCATCATCATTGTTTGTCATCATCTTCGTCATCACATAACGATCATCATCAAGCATCACCATCATTGTCATCATTACCATCATCATCAATATCAACATTTAACATCTGCTTTCCCCACACTGTGGTGATGATAGTTAAATTTCCTTTCCAGTGTGCAGCATCTATAAGACAACACACTCTGTCTCCTGGCAGTGTCTGTTTCCAAACCTCAAATTCTGCTCTAGGACCTTCAACGTATCACCAAGAAGTTCACAGTCTTCTACAGCTGCCTCTAGTTTTCATCTCTCCATGTCACATGTATATCCTCACTGTGTCTCTTTACAGACTCGTGGACTTCACGTCTTCACTCTTTTGAGTACTATGTTTGAGAAAAACTTTGACAGTCAAGGATAGAAATTAATTTTGTTGTGTTTGCATCAAAGTTTGACCAATGCTTTTCCCATCAGGTCCAGCAAAGGGTGGGCTACTGTCCCGCAGTCGGATGCCTTGATTGACCAGATGACCAGCAGAGAGACTCTGACCATGTTTGGCCGGTTGAGGGGCATGCCTGAGGACCAGATACCACCACAAGTCCACAAACTTTTGAACATCTTCAGTCTTGATCCACATGCTGACAAACAAGCCAAAGCACTGAGGTAAAGGATTTTAACTCTTTTTTGTATTTTTATTTAATTAATCAATTCCAATATTTTTCAGATTTTCCTTCTGTTAAAATTTGTCAGACAAACATGAAATTAAAATCAATTTCTCATGACTTCTTTAAATTAGACATGTCATATTTTAGCACAAGCATGGCATTTCTTGAAAAAGCTGTAATTTGTCATAGATAGGCCCCCCCCCCAAAAAAAAGGTGTTATACTTATGATTTATTACTTTTTGACAAACACAATTTAGTTTTTGATACTATATCACTGGTTCTCTACCCTATCATTCTTCAGGCTAATTGGTTAATCTTTGTTCAAGATGTTTGTAAGTTTGTAGCTCATTGGATTGTTATCAACCCAGCTTCCTGAACAAAATTCTAACCATAAGCACAATCATAACCGTAATCATAGGCTTTAGGAACAGTTGGTTATAGACCAGAGAGGGGTAAGACTAATACGTGGCAAGTCTAATGGAGTGGAGGACTAATAGGATGTCAAACCAGTGAATGGGATGGATCAGAGGACCATGCTGAGTGATTCCATACTAAAAAAAAAATGACCATTTCACAATATATTTCCATCTGCCGTTCAGACAAATGAGAAAAGAAGATTTGTTTTAGTGTCATGTTATAGTACTAGTACATACTTACTTTCAAGACATAGTATAACAGTGTTTCCAGTTTAAAATATCTGAGCTGCATGATTCCCCATGCTACCAGTGTCTCTGACATGGTCTAAAAATGAAGCCCTGAAAAAAATTGCAGTTTAAAACGATCAGTAAGCCCCCATAGACTGCTGTGTTGCAGAATTTCCTATCGCCCGATAGGAAATTAATGTGTTAATTTGTATCTGCACATATTGTACTAGTGACAGCATTACTGTCCAAAATTTTGTATTGTAAGGTGCTTATTTGTCCATTCAAACTCTGTCAGATATGTCAGATAGCAAAGTTCGACAAATTTTTAAACGTGTCTTCCACAGTGTTATATAGCGTCTTTAAAAAAAAATGGCCATTTCACAATATATTTCCATGTGCCATCCAGACAAATGAGAAAAGAAGATTTGTTTAAGTGTCATGTAATAGTACTAGTACAAGACTAATATGATAATTGGACACTGGGAGTAATTTCTCTATGAAAAAGAATGATAATAGATATCTATCGTACAGGACATCTCTGCTGTTTGCCTATATTTAAGTCTAAAGAGATAATTCACTCTAGCTGACCACTTTTGTATATTTCCTTTCCATATAAAACTGTGAAGTGACCATGAAAAATATCCTGACTTTTTAAAAGTATGGTTAGGAGACTGAAAAATGTTGTAAAAATTTCACAATTTTCATTACGGAGTCATCCTGAAGTGAATTGTGGGACCAGTAGGCCATCCCTGGTCCTGCTCTAGACCTGTTGGAAACATCCTTCCTTGATTGACCTCCTATCTATTTGACTTTGCATTTCTTCTTGTAGTGGTGGTAACAAACGCAAGTTGAGCACAGCCATAGCCCTGATTGGTAATCCTCCTATCGTCTTCCTGGATGAACCATCTACCGGTATGGATCCTGTTACCAGGAGACTCTTATGGGATGCCTTGTGTAAGGTTCGTGATGAAGGCAGGTGCATCATTCTTACATCACACAGGTAGGTGGAGCTATACTAAGTTGATTTACATAGGTCAAAGCCCCCTCCCCCACCTCCCCCCAATTAAAGACACAGACACAATTTAATATTGTGGAGCTTCAATTTAAAAAATGTCAAACTTTGATATCTGAGCTACATAGTAGTGCTTGAATAGACAATGAACACCCGAGAATACAACAGTTTGGTAAGTTCGCTGCCACTATCAAAGTATGCATGGATAAATATCACATTGTGACTTATTACTTCAGTGGAGTACAACATCTAGATTTATAACACAGTAGTCTTTGGGAGGAAATCAAAAGGTGAACTCAGTCAAACTGAGTACTCTCAGATTTTTCACTTTTTAAAATACTAAATCATTTTGAAGGACAATGTTTTTCAGGGCTTCATTTTTAGACTTTATCAAAGACACTCAGATTATGGAGGATTATGTAGCCCACATTTTATAATTGTGGTTATTGTTAGCTTGTGTCTTTAACTGTTACCGTGCCGGAGGATTGAAACCTCTGTGGACTTTATGTGTATTATATGGTACAGATCTGCGACTTCGGCACATTAAGAGTTAAGATGTGGGGGAATGTTGAAATATACGCACCACCTACAATCCACTGCTGTAGTATAAGATGAAAACACATGTCTCATTTACGTTAATGTGCTTATAACATTTTTTCTATAATAAAATACTCTGTCACTAAAAATAATTAAAAATTTATGTTGTCACCCTGACATGTGACCCCCCCACACGATCCCCCTCCCCCACCCCCCCCCAAAAAAAAAGACAAATGCTATTTCAACATTAGCTTGGTTATGTGAAGTATTAGTATCAAGTTTTATCTTGTTCATTTTAACCCATTGGAGACTTAAGAACAAGATATCTCTGTTCTTCTATATAGAGAATGTGCAGTATATTGAAATAAAATTGTCTCCATTGAGTTCAAGTAAAATTTTGATTATATTTTCTTGTTATTTTCTCACGATCTATCCAGTATGGAGGAGTGTGAAGCTCTGTGCACCAGACTGGCCATCATGGTGAATGGTAGTATCAAGTGTTTGGGTTCTACACAGCATCTCAAGAGTCGATTCGGTCATGGCTACACACTCCTGGCAAAGCTAGCCCAACCCAGAGAAGGAGGAGTACCCAACCTTCAACCTTTGAAGGATTTCATCATGAGGGAGTTTGCAGGTAAGCAGGAGGAAAACAAAGAGTCAGTGAGCAGTTTCACACCCAGAACCCATGGGAGCCAGGAGTGGCAGTGCGCTGTGATTTTTTTTCCAACAAGAATAACTTGACTTTTCTTTGCTGCAAGGACATTTTACTTTAACAGGGAGAACCATTCCCCCCCCCCGCAATTCACTGTCCTGAAAATTTCTTGGTTGTGTTAATAGTGTAATCGGTTACAACTGGGACCTTTCTTTTCATTGAATATTACACTTTCACTTTATATTCAAAATTTGGGGACTATCTGCAACTTTTTAGAAAAAACTTGTTTCCACTTACCTGCTCCATTGTATCCCCACCTCAACCCACCCCACCCCCTCAAAAATTTGTTGGCATAGGTTCATTGGTCTAATTAGAAATGTTTATTCATATTCTACCCTTTAAATATGTTTCCATTCCAAACCATGGATATGTCATACTTTGGTAGTGTCCTTAATGTAAAAAATCTTTTGTGCAAACATGAACCGTAGAATAAAGTAACCGGATGCCTCTGAGATCAGTAAGTCCCATAGAATTAAAACCTTGCAAATCTAGTACCCCTCCCCCTTGTCAAGTGTTTGATAATCTACTATATCCATAATGTGAATCAGATTCAAGAGCCATAGGCTATGTAACTATTATGTTAGGGAAGAAAAAAAAACATTATCCTTTATAAAATGATTGAAGCAATTATGACTGCCCTGTGATTGTTTGTAAAGAAATAACGCATGGGCCAGCGTGCATTCATGTAAATGCAGTGCACGCAAGGTGTCTTTAGATTGGTGCCACCTCAGCGCATGAGCCGCTAGGCGAGTGCGCAGTGCGCCCCATCTAAAGACACAGAGTGTGCACTGCATTTACATTGATGCACAACAGGGTAAGTGCATTATTTGTTTTATAAAACAGCTACACGAGTTGTAATGAACAAAAATAAAAACCAACGGTAGACTAGATCTACAACTTTTTTTACTATGTCCATGAGATTTCACATTTTGCTGCAAAACTTAAGCAGGCCTATTATGTCTTAATGTACTCACAAATATCCAATCGTGAACAAAATTTTGTACTTCCTTTCAGGGCGGCTTTCGCACGATGTCGCGCAAATATCACGAGCGTGCAATGTCAATTTTTTGGCGTACCATCTGCACTCCTGTGCAGTGCGCGAAAAAAGTTGAATGCAACGTGACGCGTTTTGACCAATTACCATGCTTGAAATAATATAGCTATTTTATAATTTAGTTTATTAATTTCCTTGTGTTTTCTATCCATCTCTCTTATCAGGGAGCACATTAAAGGACGAGCATCAAGGCATGGTGCATTACCACATCACAGACCCCACCCTGACGTGGGCCAGAGTATTTGGGGTCATGGAGAGGGCCAAGTCCACATATGACATTGAAGATTACTCTGTCAGCCAGACCACACTGGAACAGGTCTTTGTCAACTTTGCTAGAATGCAACGTGAAGATGATAACGTCTTTCAATAACATATGGTGTCAAGTTATTTTATCTAGTGTTTGTTGTCATTTGTTAAAACAGATGCTTTGAAAGCAGTCGTGTTGTTTATGATATATATGTACTGTACATTGTGATGGTGACCATCGTAACCAAGGTAACATATAATTGTATGTATGCCTGCTGTATATGCTCCCATGAGTTTTTATCTATTTAAATCAAAGCTTTATCAGATAACGAGCCTTTAGTGTACAATTGTGGCATTATAGTCTTTTTATTCAACTCTTGGTTCATGCAGTTGACTGCATTGTAAGATTGTGTACTTTTTGCATCTTAGTGTTATATTACCAAAAATAAGACATTATATGTTGTTCATGTAGCAGATCATAACTATTTTTGAATACTGAAAGAGATCATATGTATCTATTATTAAGAAATTCACATAACCTCCCAAAAAAGGAAATAGAAAATCCCCATTTCTTACCACTTTAATCAGTCATTCCGGAGGAGATCTTCACTAGCACACATTTGTGTAAACTTTACATGGGTGTTAAATGAAAGGAATTATTCAGAGAGTGGAAATGCGATGTAATAGATTTTTCATTTGTCTCTCTCTGTATTTAGATCGCAACTGCTGATCTTATAATTTTAACAAATGGGTACATGGGTCTTGTTATCAGGGAGTAGAATGTAAAGTCATTTGATACATCATTAACTTTTAACGTGCCAGAGGATTTCAACCTTTATGGCCTTTATGTGTATTATGTGTCGCAGATCTGCGACTTCGGCACGTTAAGAATTAAGCGGTGATACAAACCCTCACCCATATTACTAACAAGAACAAAATTATAACAAAAAATCCCTTTTATTGTAAATATTAACACCAACAAATGACTGCGTGCATTATGTTAAAAGATGTTACCTTATGTCGAAGTAAAATTTGGTTTATCGGACAAAGTTTTCCTCAGTCTTAAAATGTGATATTGTCTCACTAGACATTATCAAGCAACATCAAACCATTGTTAAAATTGTTTAGAATGACGATCAGTGATTTAAATGCATCAGGGAACAGATATCCCTGCGTAACATTTCCTTTGGCAAAAATGTCTCGGAAAATGCATTTTTTATTTTTGATAAAAACTGGAAGCGTTTTAGTCCGTGTAATTTTCAGGATAGATAATAGATGATATAGATCTATCTAAATAACACAGAGAATTTTTTTTTTCACCATTTTCCCAAACTATGCCATTATCTTTAACAGGGTCCCTGGACATGTTGGAATAATTCAGGTTAGATTGTAATGTGTTCACTTTGCTCTATGGTGTATTGTATGAAAAATGTACTGAATTAATTAAAATCACCTTGTCTTGCATAATATGTGCCTTTGAAAAGATGAATGTGTGATGTATAGTAGTTTCTTGCAGTTGGATTGTTGTAATGTCTGATGAAAATGCAGAAAACGAACATAAAATGTTATGTTTCTTTAAATTGTGGACAATTATAGAATATATTTCTGATGAATTCCTCGTTACTCTACCCAGTACATAGAATCTGCGCAATTAGAATGGCGATAGCAGTTGATTTTGATATTAGTTAATGTTTAATTTATTGTTGATTGAAAAGAATATCTATAAGTAGTGCAATTTATGATATGTGCTGTTCAAATTACTTTGAGTGCAATAATTTTACAATCATATTACTTGTGCAAAGAAAAAGAAAATTATGTCTTCAGAATAGTTTTATCATTAAAATGTTGATTTTCATATTTCAGTTTGTAGGTATGAGCTTCAACTTGTGTGCTGGGAGTAAAATGAAAATTTTGTGAATTATGTTACATTTAAAAAGCTCAAGGCACAAATAGATAGTCTAATATACGGCATGTCCCAGAAAAAAAGTCCCTCTCAAAGAACACAGAATAATTACCAAAATCAACCTTTATACTCAATTAAGTTTTACATATTTAAAAGTCCATTTAATTTGTTGATCCTGTGAAAATTTCAAAGGTCTTGCTTCATTGGTTTTGAATACAGAGGCTCTTATGTAACAGCGGTGCTTTCCAGCCCATTCCAAGTTTGATAAAAAGTAATGCATACCACAGGCATACCATACCTTGTTCTTGAATGTATTATTAAGTAACTAAAGTCAAATTCATTCACTTTTTTAAAATGAAAACCAATCAAAGTTCAGTTTGACTGGTCGTGTTTGCTTTCACAGAGTGTGTTTCACCTATGTTTTGTCATTCAATGTCCGGCTTGTAAACTTTTAGTGTCCTCCTGCACGTCCTTGCACCTGAATTCCATTCAGGTTCATGCATTAATACACTGCAAACTTGGAATGGGCTGAAAAGCACTGCTGTTACATAATAGACTGTGTATTCAAAACCAATGAAGCAAGACCAATGAAATTTTCACAGAAGTTAAAAAATAAAATGAGGTTTCTAAATCTGCTGATGTGGGTCTATGTTTCCAGACTAATGTGTATTATGGTAAAAATATGTTGTGGCAACATATAATTTGATGGGGTGTTTTAACTACTGGTGCTGTTTAAATTCCTCCTTTTACCAAAGATTGTCTGCTTATTACAACTACTGTAAGTTGTACAAGGCATTTTGTGTTGATTTTTTGTATGAAGTTCATTTTCATGTCATTAAGAAGAGAATTTTAAGCTCTTTTGTTTGTATTGTTATTTACATAAATGAATAATTAAATTGGCCCAAAGTTGTGCTTGAAATTGGGCTTTCCAATACTGCAAATTTAATTTTCTCAAAATAGATTCTCACAGCAGATAATGTGCTCGCAACATTGTAACAAAGTCATGATTCTGTTACAATTTATTTTATTTATTTATTTTCCAGCAGTCCTAGGCAGACAAGATACATGTGTATTGAGAACTTTTAAAATGAGATATTTTATGTAATATTAAGCACAATTTGCTTATATACATATACTTCACATGTTACAATTCTGTTATTCGTGTGTCATGTATTTAAAAATATATGTATGTCAAAAGTTACATCATTGGTCTGTGAATAAAACAAAAAATGTGTATCATGAAATGAAAACCTATGCATAAATATTTTACGTTGTGCAGTTTAAATACCTCCAAAAAGAGAACCAGATATTGGACTTTCCAGCACTTGCCATGATTTTTAAATATTTGTTTTTTTGCCATTGCTAATTTATATTTTGAGATGTCTAGTTTGGCTATGAATTACACATCATCATGCCCCTTTTGTGTATTTTATAATGATGATAGAGAGTGAGAGTGTTACAAATAGTCTGTTTATAGATGTATAAAGAGATCTAGGTATTAAAAAAAATATAAAAAAATTATAATAGAATTGAGTAATCATACAACTCACCATATTTAAACATTATAACAAACATATTTCATTTTATAAAGCCAGTTGCAGACTAGTCAAGAATATGTCACAGCATTAGGTTTAAATAATATTGTTCATCAATATGTAGTATTTGACATTCCATGTGTATAGTACATGTAGGCTTATTTAATAAATGTTATATTTGAAATTAAAAAGTTCATGATCATTCACAATTTTGTATATACAGTGTTTATTTTTGTGAAGAAAAAAATGTCAGTCAAAGAAAGAATAATTTCCATGAAAACATATTTAGCACTTATGTGATAATGGGAATGTATGATGTGTGTGTGTGTGTGTGTGTGTGT
>JZLH01S0413728.1:14808-29378 GCA_001188425.1 Eucidaris tribuloides | reverse complement strand
AACAAGGGTGACCGTAATCAATGTAATAATTACAGACCAATTTCCATATTACCTAGTATTTCTAAACTACTTGAAAGAATAGTCCATAATCAAATGTATTCGTTCTTAACCAAACACAACATAATATGTTCGTCTCAATATGGCTTCCGTAAAAGACATTCAACAGACCTTGCAATACTAGATTTATATGATAAAATAACATGTACCCTTTCTCAAAAACAGTTTATTGTAGGCGTCTTTTTAGATCTCACGAAAGCTTTTGATACCATTGACCACTCAATTCTCCTTTATAAACTTGAAAAATATGGTGTGAGGGGAACGCCACTTGCATGGTTCAGCGACTACTTAAAAAAAAGACAACAATACACCGAATTTGAATCCTATAAATCCCACATCCTGAACCTGCAATGTGGCGTTCCCCAGGGATCTATCCTAGGTCCTTTGTTATTCTTGCTCTACATCAACGATATTGTAAATGTTCCCCCCCCCCAACTCTCGTATGCATTATTTGCAGACGATACCACCCTCCTATATGCTGACAAGAATCTTGATAATATATTTTCAAAGTTTAATACCGAATTACCTAAACTACCTACATGGCTTCGTTCTAATTAATTATCTCTCAACATTAATAAAACTAATTACGTCATTTTCCGTATCCCTAATAAACATATAACGAACCCCAATTACAACATAACAATAAACAACGTCCCGGTAGAGAAAAAAGCATGTGTAAAATTTCTTGGAATATTTGTTGACGAACATCTTACCTGGAAGCAACAAGTTGGTCATGTGAAAACATATTTTTCTTGCATTATTGGCATCATGTATAAGTTAAAAGATATCTTGTCATTTAAAGTACTTATATTGTTGTATAAATCTCTTTTTTATCTTATTTATCATATGGAAATATAGCCTGGGGTAACACTAATTTTAAATATATCAATGTATTGTTTAAATTACAAAAGAAAGCGGTGAGACTGTGTTCAGGTTCCCATTATTTATCACACACTTCTCCTATCTTTAAACGTCTTCAATTGTTAAATATATTTGATATAAATGTGTTACAAACTGCAATATTTATGTTTCAATCAAAGGGAAATCTTCTACTTGATTACTTTAATTTTATGTTTCCCTGCAATAGACAAATACACTCTTACAACACAAGATCTTCTGAAAATTTCCATCTATATAATCCCAGAATAGTACTCTCCCATAGATCAATACGACATAAAGGTCCCGATGTTTGGCATTCCCTTTCAACTGAAACAAAACAATGTACTACGCTGTCATCATTTGAAAAGAAATTAAAAAAACGAATTAATTGCGTCATATGTTTGATTATATCGTAGCATGAGACATCTACAGTGTGTTATTTTAAGTATTTCCTGCATTTATTTGGTTTTTATTACAAACACTTACCCCTTAGTTTACAATTCTTAGCCCCTTTTTTTCTCTTCCAGGGCTAGTGGGTGGGGGTAACTTGAATAGGGGAGGGGATAGTTTGTTAGGGAGGGATAGGGTCTACTGAGGTATATATTGTCCAATCTTAACAATTCATAATATTATTTTATTAATATCGACTATATTCATTTCGGGGTTGTCCCATTTCAAGCCTTGTGCTTCGTAACTACCCCCATTTCCATTATTATTACGTTTCATTGCTGTATTACTGTATTACCGTATACTTCATTGACATATTTTTCATAACCTATGGTATTATTATTGTATATTGTATATTGTATATTTGTTTGTATTAGTTTTATGATATGTGGAAATAAATTTAAATTGAAATTGAAATTGAAATTGAAGTGTGTTTGTTGAAGAGATAAAAAGGCGACAGTCGGAAATTTCCCTCACGAAAAACACATTTTTTTATCGCTTGGAGAGCACATAAATAGGGCCACGTTTTCAAGGAAAAAGATGGAGAGGGCCCAATTTCTGCCACCCTCGAAAGCACTTAGGTGAGAGGCCAAATGTCATTTTTAGGCACATAATGTGCCTCTTCGTTGGAAGTATTCTCTTTAATCTACGATGTGAGTCAGGGGCAAAAATACCTAGAACAAACAACAAAAATAAAAGAAAATCATCTTCAGTGACGAATGTGCTTATTTCAAATAGGTTCCACTTCATTCAGTATGGGAACAAACTAAAAGAAGGCACATTTAACTTGGAAAAATGGTGTTATTTGCCTTTAAGTGAAATTGGGAGGAGGGGCAGTAGTGGGGCAAACAGGAGGGCCTAATTTTGCTACCCCAATGAGGGCATTACGATGCATGAGATGCAATGCCCCTTTTCTGCATAAAATGTTCCTTGTACATAATATTTACCCAATAATGTCTTCTCTGTATTGAATACATGTCCACGCCCCGTCAGGGGCGCGCAAATAAGAAAGAAAATGAATGACACATGAAGAAAATATAACATAATAATAAATGAGAATTGCCTTCATCGACAAAAATGAGTATATAGATTTAAAAAAAAAAGTGTCATTTCACAAAGGGCACATCTCATTTGAAAAAAGGGCACATTTTTTTCCTATCCGATTTTTTTTTTCGGGGGGGAGGGGGCAAGTGCCCCCCTGCCCCCCAGTTCCGCCACCCCTGTTTATGGCAGGAATTGCTTTGTCTAAATTAGGTTACAACGATATTCACCGACAGTATTATGCTATTAAAACCAACTATAAAACATGGACAGTTTTCTACAGTTTTATACGCTTAGATATTGTTCAGTATTTTGTGGCACTAGTAATGTCTTGGCGTTTGGTCATGCGTGATCACTACTATCGCTTCTTACTACCGAATAATATTTATAAAATAAAAACACTACCCCCAGTTGAAACACTTTTATACACATTGACATTACCAGAAACTTACCGATTTATCCACAACAAATACAGTTTTTTTTAATTTACTTCCTGTACAAATTAATCAAATTTCACTTACAAGGCACATAAAGATATTTACTTCCGTCAAAGAAATTACATTTAACATGGTGTTTGCACATCTGTGAAAGTGTAATGCATACATACATTCGTATTGAGTCAATTCTATAGGAATATATTTCAATGCCCCTTACAATTCATGTTATACAGGGTGGACCAGAAAGAATGCTACGAATATGATCGCTAATTTCTACATCATTATCGGCAAAATGTCATTAATTTTTATTTCGTTAGTTAGAACATTCTTTTTCCAATAAAATGATACCAAGATCATTGATTTTGAGTAAGGCGTTTTGATTCTAGGGACATTTTTCGGAGGCAATGCAATTTCCAAAATTTGCCAATTTTTCAACAGCGGTGGTCATAGGAACACCGAGATATTCTGGCATCTAAGCTTGCCATACCAGACAAACCGCAATGACAATGTATATGTAGCTCGCATCTTCTTCTTTATGAAAGCGAGGGCATTCCAGCCCTTTGTCATCGTGGTTTGTCCGGTATGGCAAGCTGAGACGCCAGAATACCTCGACGTTCCAATGACCGCCGCTGTTGAAAAATTGGCTAATTTGGGAAATTGCATTGCCTTCGAAAAATGGTCCCAGAATCAACACGCCTTACTTAAAAAAATAAATGATCTTGGTATCATTTTATTGGAAAAAGAATGTTCTAACCAACGAAATAAAAATTACTGACATTTTGCGGATAATGGTGAAGAAATTTGCGATCATACTCGTAGCATTCTTTCTGGGCCACCCTGTATAACCACATTATTTGTAGTTGTAGAGTTAGTATGAAATGTGTGTTGCATCAGTAAATTAAATTAATCAATCTGCAGTTTTAAATAAAATTATATTTCAACGTGTTTCTTAAATATTCCAAGTGAATGTAAATTACGTATTAAAACGAAGAGAACGAGCATGAACACAACAGTGTAGTAATTTCAAATGCCTTTTCACCGAACATATTAGGATAAACTCTGACATAACTTTTTGCTCTAGCAGTAGACTACTGTTTAAAATGTAAGATGACATCGTTTAGAAAGCGTTTGAACTTGCTATATTTTTGACAGCCAGGCCATTTAGGGATTGGTGTGTTAGCAACACGATTTCAGAATTAATGCCGAATGCATGAACATGGGAAGATTTTGCACTAAAGTATACGGTTGTTTTGTATGGTTTTTAAGGGCAGTTAAATTAAAAAAGTGACATAAAAAGAATTAATTATTTAGTTTCTTCAAGTTCTATATCATGTGTGGATGTTTTGGGTTTCATATCGTGCCATGTTTTGCATGATATCGGCACACTATTAATGTGGAGTGATAACGGGTGACCGTAATCTGGTACCCGGAATTTTAGACAAGATATCTATACCTTACTGATTTCAGAACCTACTTTAACCTAATAAAGGCGAAATTATTTGTTTGTCCAAATTCAGATTTCTCTTCACCTAATACCAGTTTCTGAAGTGAAATACCCCCTTCGACCCAGCATGCACTTCATAATATTTTATACTACGAAACAAAGGAGTGTTAATCTAATCAAATAATGGTAAATATGGTTTGTTGCATTGTGAAGTAAATTGAACGTAGGTAAGACACCGTTGTTTCTACATGTAGTGTGAAGGAAATACTTAGGTGTGTTGAACCGCTGAAAGCACGTTGAACCATTTTATGTT
This sequence comes from Eucidaris tribuloides, assembly GCA_001188425.1. Classification (NCBI taxonomy): domain Eukaryota; kingdom Metazoa; phylum Echinodermata; class Echinoidea; order Cidaroida; family Cidaridae; genus Eucidaris; species Eucidaris tribuloides. The sequence continues at coordinate 24,760 of JZLH01S0413728.1, read as the reverse complement.
CTTGTTCATATTCCTTGCATATGCAATGTAGTTACCTAAATGGGCTTAAATCAGTCTTTTGTAATATTCGGTTGCTGGGTTTAAAACTCACTTATTATATGGTGAACTTAGCTGAAATACTGACATCGTCCAGATATCCCCGTCCGTTGGAACCACTCCTGTTGTCCTTAATGTCAACGCACTACGTGATGACACCATGGTGATATATCTACATCTACATTGCCGCTAAGCGTTGCGACATGGTAGCTGCCATCGGTAGATGATGGATGGTCATTTTTTTTTTTTTTGTACAGTCTTACTTATCCAGTATTTTCCCGTGCCTAATATATGTACGTCCGTCACAGTCAGTCGAATCCTTTTCTTCCCCATAAGGTTATTTTTGCATAACATCACCAACGGATAAACTCACTTGGATATTGTTGATATTATATATATTATTATGAATTCTAAGTGAAATGTTTAATATTGGGTGTTTCTATACAGCGTGTATCAAAAAAAAGTAGACACTTAGAATTTTTTTTATTAAAAATTGTTTTCGTGATTTTAAGATTATTTTTTGGTATGAATATTTTACCTTGGACCTAAGCTATCTGATGACCCTGTTGGTATTGAAAATATTTCACGCATGGGTGAGCACAACCCGCTTTTGTGCAATCGGCCAAAAATGCATTTGCGCACAGAATTGTGTTCTTATAATCAATGTTTAATGCCTCACATATCGGTGCTGCACAAGCTCTCAACTGATGTGCACAAGGATTGACTCCTCAGCATGCTTAGAGAAGAGCTAATATCAAATTTATGACAAAAAAGACAAAAATGAAGCACTGATACAGATATACTCCCATAAAAAGAAGAGAATATCATGTTTGCAAGATGAACTGTGAATTAAAAAAAATGCATTTTCTTCTTTTTCAGGGGTTGGGGGTTGATAATTGTATCTGAATTATTGCTTTATTTTGTCTTTCTTGTCATAGAATTGATATAAGCTCTTCTCTGAGCATGCTGAGGATTTAGAATGTAGCAAAAATGAAGCAATGATTCAGATAAAACACACCCTACCCCTTCAAAAACAAGAAAATGTCATTTTCTTCAGTTCACAGTTCATCTTGCAAACATGACATTTTATCCTTTTTTAGGGGGGGTACTTCTGAATCATTGCTTCATTTTTGTCTTTTTGACACAAAATTGCTATTACATCTTCTCTGAGCATGCTGAGGATTCAATCCTTGTGCACACCAGGTGAGAGCTTCTGCAGCACCGGTCTGTGAGGCATTAAACATTGACTATAAGAACACAATTCTGTGCGCAAATGCATTTTTGGCCTATTGGACAAAAGTGGCCTGTGCTAACTCATGCGTGAAATACTTTCAATACCAATAGTGTCATCAGATAGCTTAGGTCCAAGGTAAAATATTCATTTCGAAAAATAATTTCTAGATCATGAAATATATGCGCAATAAAAAATGTTCTGAGTGTCTACTTTTTTTTGATACACGCTGTATAATAATACCACTATACTGCCCCCTCCCCCATGACAAAAAAAATAAATAAATAAAAAAATGGCATAATTGACATTTTGGTGTTTTGGAGATATTGAGCATATTCGTACCTGAAAGTAAGTCAGATTATATTTATTCGTATTTCTATGTGTATGATTTATTTATTTATTTATTTTATTTATTTATTTTATTTTTTTAAATTAAATTCGGTATTTTCCATAAACAAATGAAGTTTAGATATAGCTAGCCGAAGCTTATCAACTTTCGATGACTGATAAAGAGAGAGAGAGAGAGAGAGAGCAGGATTGGAAAGAGTCCTTACTTTGGAATAAATCTACTATAGGAATAAAAATACTGTCCTAGGCTTGTGCAGTTTAAATTTAATGGTGTGAAGTGTTTTTTTTTATAATCCACACCAGGACTGATTGAGTAGCTTCGAATGATTAATTTGATACTGGTAAATGAACGCTCGTTTCTCCATATAGAGTACGCAAATTCAATAAAAAACCTTCCACCCAGGAGATACATTCCATGTTGTGTACGCATTAGATTATTTAAGAATATTTGGCCTTGGGGACTTTTTTTTCACTTCTACCAAGTATGTCAATTCCCTTCCACAATCATTGAAGCCTTTCAATTTCGGAAAAGTACATCTCAAATCTCCATAGCAAAACATTGGCATTAAAGCCTTTCACTGTGGTCTATATAGCGTCAATATCTCACCCAGTGCGTCTATCACCAACTGTACACCACTTTGGTATGTACTTACACTCTAATATAATAATAATTATGACAATCCTTACATATCGTGTTCAACAAATCACTTCTTTGTACCACTATATAACCCACAAAAGATGTCAATGTTGTTAACTGTCTCATCCTCGATGATATCCATATCCAATGTTCCAATGAATGAGGGACGTATGCACACCATACTATGGTGGAGTAGTTAGGTTATCATTAATTTACCACTGTAATGAAGTATCTCCAGGTTAAATCATCAACTACAAGTACAGAACAAACGGTGCTAGATTTGGTTCTTTTGACAGTTTGAGGGATAATAAAAGCTTATAAAGAAGGCGTGTATATCTATGGCAATATTGTCCGTCATATTGCAGTCGCGAAAACGAAAGGGGACATGGGCTGGATGTGTTCTCACCTGGATCCACCCGAATATAATTCAATGATCTTTGAGGTAATTTCTTGGCATTACCATGGCCACTAGTAGGAAAATTGGTTTTGCAACGGAATAAATCTGGTAAAAATATATATAACACCATTTGAATTCCAGATTTTCCAAAATTTCTCGTATTTTTTTGGCATTTCTCATAGATTACCGAGAAAAAATAACATATACAATATCAACAAGTGTCAGAGATTGGAAGCCAAATGTACTCCATCCTGAAGGGTGCAGGAGTTTTTTTGGGGGGGTGGGGGTGGGGGGTGGGGAGCCGATAGTTCAAGTTCATCCGTACGCCCTCTCGATATCTAAAGAACCTAAATGGTTACTTTGGACCGATAATAATGAAACGAAGTTTGCTCAAACCCTTTGGCCATCGTTAATGAACTTACATGCATTGGTCAACCCCCCCCCCCACTTTTTCACCTTTGTGTTCTGTAGATTTTAATGTACATTGTACTGTTATTATATTGAGTCCTTTCATGTCTAACTTTCATTCAGCATGCAATATGGTCAATGATCTCCAAGTGGGTAAGTTCTTTGGCGATGGCATGTAACAAGCAGGACAAGCAGGTTCGACTGACTGCGCGGGACGTACAGACAGTAACCACGACACACTGGACTACCAGTGAACTTGTTTGGATCTATGACCATCCATCTTCAACGTCTAACAGCTACCGTTTCTCGATACTTGGAGGCAATATAGATGTAGATATATCACCATTGGTGTCTTCACGTGAAGGACTGACGTTGAACCTTAATGACCGCAACAGTGCAAATGGAAGGGGATTTCTTGCCGATGTCAGCATATCAGGTAAGGTGTATGAAAATTGACTGATTTTTGATTTTTTTAGCAACAGTATAATTAAAAGAGGCTACGTTAGCATCTTCTGATAACTATAAATGTGTGTGTAAGGAATGTGAGCAAGAGTATAACATAATGGAAGCCTTACCACTAACGTATAATCCGAATACGTTAAAGGAAAATACTTGCTTAATATATCAATTCAACAAATTGGTGTTATTTTTCCGAATTTGTAAGGAATATTTTTCATACAATTTTTGAAGAAATTTGCATGATCGCAAAGTTACAATGAAAGTACAACAGTCTGCAATGGAGCTCTAAATTTTAAACTGATGCGAACAGTTCAATGGAAAGTGAATTGCATTAACTGATTTCAGCTTCTGATAGGTCACAGTTTATGCCAAAAAGAAGTATCCTACAGAGTTACCCTGCTGCAATAATTTACAATTACTTTTCATGTTACGACATGATAATATTGGTAATCGGAAACAACCAGGATTCCATTGTACCACTGTTCCCTGATAATCAATATGTGATTGAGACACAGCGTTTCTTTTTCTATCGGGCAACATTATTCTTAATCGACGTATTAAATATGACTGTTGAAACATTAATAGAAGAAAGTTAATATGGCATTGATTCACATACAAGTGCCTTCCCATACTTCACACAGATGAACCAATCAGGGAACCAACCGATGTGGTGTCTTCATGTGGCGGCAGTATTGTATTGGACAGCTCTGTTCGCAGTCTTACATTGACAACACTCCACTATCGTAATCTCGACGGAGCGTGGTACGAGTACTGGTGGTATGTAGGGAGTCCCTCAGATACTAACATCCCGGTTCGTTTTACTGATTTCAACTTACGCGGTAACGCATACGTGAGAGTATACAATGGTCCGTCTACTTCGTCTCCACTAGTACTGAACACTGGAGGGTCGACCCCGCCAGATCCCGTGTCTTCTACCAGTAACGCCACAACCATCTACTACTGGTCAGATATGCAGAGATCCGGGCGTGGATCAAAGTTTGTCGTTAATGTCAATATATGGAATTTTGTACCGTGGGGCGTCATATTCTTTTCATCGCATTTAATTCTTAGTGAGTCGAACTTTGTAATGTCTTTTTGTTCATCAAGCCAAGGTGGCCCCATCAGTAATCAAGAAACTGTTCTTTGATGGGACCCTGAAACAACGAAATAACATAAACTTAAACAAATATGACATGGGACTAATCAGAAATACGGTACACATTCAAATTTAATAACAATACGTATCGTTCAAAACTATAATTATGTACTATTTATAGACAGCAAACTTCCATTTTTTGTAAAGTAGTATTTATCCTTTATTTGCAAAACTTACGAGAAAGAGAATCATATAAGATTTCTCGAAAAATAAAGTAATTTATAATATTAAATTTTGACTAAGAAACAGGGGTTTAACACCAAATTTGAGGTTCATCTATTATAATGTGTATTGTTGATAATTTGCAAATATGAAGTTTGAATTGTGTTGCATTTGACGATGAATTGTTTCTTTGATTTGATATTATGTATTTGTAGCGTGCAATGTTGTCTGGGGAGCTGGTTGAAAACTACTTGTTAATACATATTAATGCGTTTTTATATTATCCCTGTAAAGTGAAATTTTATAAATAAAAAGGAAGTATAATTACTGGCGGTTATATTTCTTTTCAGCAGAATAAAAAAAAAGAAAAATGTACGAACAAATAATACTATAAATGGCACAAAGGCTTGGCTATGGCAAATACCATTCACACAATTGAAATTGAACAAAATCTTAAACAAATATTTCAATTTAGTACATTGTGTTAAGTATTCACGTACTTGCCCAAGACGTTAATGATATAGTATCAAAATAAGGCAATGGTTCTAGAACCATTAGTCGTCAAACTTTAATTTCGTGATTATTTTGAAACAAAATGCCTTACGCGTAGTACACATTATACAGTACAAAACTAGTATAGTTTCGGATATTTTTTATCGCTGTGGTCACATTACCACAATTAACATTATTATCGATGGAAGTATAAGTACACTTTAGTCGAGAAGTTTGAAAACGACACTGTCATGGAATGATTGGGTAACCATCAATACACCGAATTGCATTTGGTTGCGAGTGTACGCAATGCAATCGCCCCATCTGGATAGGGGATTTCACGACTGAGGGACGTATGTGATGGATTAGGGGTTATCTATAATTCACCATACAGTAGTTAAATATCTCCAGGCCAATCCATACACAGAGGCCTCTATGGGGGGGGGGGGACAGGGGGCGATCGCCCCACCATTACCCCCCCCCAAATTAATTTGGACAACTTGAAAAATTCATAATATTCAATACAATGATATTTGAAAAGCATTGGAAAGCACTGTTAAACCATTAAACGTATCGTAAAAATATCAAATGTACAAAATTGTCAAGTTTTTGGCGCACTTTGCGCGCAAAATTCTATAATGCAATTTTCCGTGCAGAGCGCGCTGTTCATTATTTAACGGTATTTGATTTTTATCCTACATCAGAAATGGAAGACAATTAGAAGTAAAAACGAAATATAAAAACGAATATTGTAAAAGTCATTGTCCCTTTTCCTATCTATGTAAGGTCGACAATCTGAAATGTTAAAGCCCAAGTTTAGTTTTAGGGATTTTTTTTTTTATTTGAAAGCTTTATGCCCAAAGTTTATATCACACCAATAACAGTTTCTGAATGTCTTTCGTTTTTTTTTTTCATTAATTAATGAAAAATCTCGTTGGGGCGGGGGACCCGCGAGATTTTCGACTATATTTCACATTATAACATCCAAAGGGTTAATAAGGTGTTTAGGTTATATGAGTTATGCCTCTTTCTGACGAGGTATAACTGATATAATCTTACAGGTAAATGGCATCATTTGGGGATAGTCCTCAACTTGGACTGAAAGTACTCCAGAATCAAGGAGACTATGCAAGGATTCTCCTGTAAAAATCTTGTAGTCAAACGTTGACTCATTCTAAAGTAAATAATGTCAATATCCCTGGTAGGAGGAAACCTGTTGAGTGGCTCTCTTTGGGTCTTATGTTTATCGTGCCCCGATAAAATTAAAATACTGTATGTTCATGCTTGATTCTTCTTAAGTAAACAAATTAGAGACAAATCATCCCAGGTGGGAGATCCACTCCAGCTAGTATATAGTTGGTAAAAATTTTCAACTCATTTGGCTTTTGAGGCATTCTCAATTGTTCCCAATCATGTCACTAACCTTTAACACCTTATTAACCCATCGGCTGCTACAATGTGAAATATAGTCGAAAATCTCGGGGCCCCCTCGAGATTTTCCATTTATTAATTAAAAAACCCGACAGACATTCAGAAACTGTTATTGGCGTAAGCCGAATACCGAATAGCGTTTAACGAATACCGTATACCGTATACTTCTATGTGATCATAGCCTAAGGCTGCGATCACATAGAAGTATACTATTCGGGTATCCGGTGCTGGTTTTGCAGGGCACGCGTATAGCTGAAATCGAACAATGTAGTTTCATAGTACCGGGTCACATAAGAGGGCACTATTCGAAAAGGCCGTATAGCTGTGTATAGTATAGTATAATAAGAATCGTGCGCGTTCGATTTTCGTGCAGCGTATACCAAATCTGTCTCTTTCATCGGCGCCAAAGACTAGTTTGCAGACACACATCCTTGTCCGTCGTGCTACGCAAATCAGTGTCTGAACAATCTGTACTGCAGACTGGTACTTCCATAGGCTCTGTGTTTTAGCTGCTCCAGAGGCCCTGAACAACAAAATTAGGCATGGCTCAAGGTGCTATGGAATTTGTCTGCCAAAATAAAGTCTGTGCCAGCAGACTACTAAAGACCGAGTAGGGCGTGCGTGCTACCATACGTGTATGTGACGCGCCGTGCCCGTATATAGCGTATACCGAATAGCTTTAACGAATACCGTATACTTCTATGTGATTGTAATCTTACGTATACGCCGCGCTCGCACACACAGTGTACGTAACACGTCCAGTCCGTGGTGAACTTGTGACGTCACGATATCGATACAATGGAACAAAATCATTACGCCCCGATTCTGAGACATCTGTCGGTTGTCATGGCACAGATGATATTTAACCATTTTTTTTTAATTGCGTGAGGCTGTGAGCCATCTCAATCACTACCAGGATATGTTTGATCTACTCTATGAAATAAACTGTTCTAGGTTGGGTATACCTTTGAAGGACGTACACAAAGCATATAGTGAAGGTGTTAACATATACTTACCGACATATTGCGGTCCCATATGAAATGGGGAGGAGGTACGTTCCGAATGTGCCCCAACCTGGGTCCGACCGAATGAAATTAAATGGAAGGTGGTGGTATTGTTTTTGCTATTATTAGGCGAATTGGTTTTGGAACAGAATGAACAGGGCCAAAGGATGACATTGAACGGAGGTTTCAACAAAAGTGAATGCCAAATTGATTCTGACGGGAAGGAATGAGGGGGGGGGGGGGTTCCGGTATGTGCACGTTTATCTGTAAAACCCTCTATTTCTCTAAAAAGCACCTTTCAACACCGTTCAACTCTAAAATCTCATCTAGGCCCCATAATACATACTTCACCCAAGTTACATCAATATCTAATAAGCTATTATCATGTAATCGTGGTAAAGACACTAAAATATGAAGCATGGTGACCTTCGACCTTTGACCTTTAAACCCTGAAATCTGGTCAGTTCATTGGTGCCTTATAATACATACTTCACCCAAGTAACATCAAAAAATGGACTCGTCATTCTTAAGTTAAAATATAAATGAGCCCAAATCTGACATCTATGAGGCCTTGTGACCTTTGACCTTCAACTCCAAAATCTAATCGGTTCATAAGTGTTGTATAATAAATACGTCACCCAAGTTACATTAAAATCCAACATGCCTTTCTTAAGTTATCGTGGTAACGAGCCCAAATCAGACAAGTTTTAGGCCCTGTGACCTTGACCTTTCAACCCCCAAATCTAATCACTTTATTGGTGACTCATAATACATACGTCACACAAGTAACAAGAAAATCTGATTAGCTGTTCTCAAGTTATCGCGGTAATGAACCCAAATCAGACATATTTCGGGCCCGGTTACCTTTGACCTTTGACCTTTCAGCTCCAAAATCTAATCAGTTCATTGTTGCCCCATAGTACATACTTGGTCCTAGTTACATCAAAATCCGATCGGGGGTTCTTAAGTTTTCGCGGTAACGAATGCCGGTAACGGACGGACGGACAACCCGAAAACATGATGCCTCCGGCAACTTCGTTGCAGAGGCATAATAAGTACAGGACCAATTTTGAGCAAAGACGAATTTACTTTTAACACCTGTCGGTCGTTTCGAAGCCGGTATGAGTTATAATGACAATTGACTATTCTGCATTGAAAATATTGGACATTTGCTGTTAAGTGACGAATTTAAAAGACAAATGACAAAACTGAAACTATAGTATGAAAACAAACTATCCAATTTGAATAGGAATTGTGTCAACTAAAGACTTACGAGATTCCTATCCAAAATCTGTTCAAATATCGAATAGATTCTACTCATATTTTTCGATATTATCATATTTGTAAAAAAATCTATTCAACATTTCGTCGCCTTTACCACGAACCGTCCTCTCTGGCCAATTTCGTGATTTTTTTTCAATTTTCAGGTTTTTGCATATTTCGTATGTACTCGTGGATACCTACAATTTGTGTAAATTTCAGAGCCTGAAAATACGTAGTTACGTCATACTGACATCACCATAAAGCGTCCGCTCATCAATATTGCGGTTTTCCTTTACCACGAACCGTCGTCTCTGGTGCGCGCCACGTGCGCGCACGCGCAGTGGCCGCGCAAGCTTGCTCAGGGCGGTTCGAGGTAAAGAATTTTCTGTAAAATCCAGCTAATTCTGTACCACGAACCGTCCTCTCCTATTGAACATGTACTCAAATGAGACTTTGGATAAGTAAGCTCTTCAATATTTGTGTATGTGTGTATGTGTGTATGTATGTATGTCTGTATGCGTATGTGTATGTGTGTGTGTGTGTATGTGTGTGTCTGTCCGTCTGTTTGTCTGTCGGTGTGTCTGTTTTTTCTGTATGTGTTTCTCTTTGTGTGTATGCGTGTGTCTGGTGTTTACGTGTGTGTGCGTCTGTCTGTCTTTGTGTGTCTGTGTACATGGTGTATATATGTGCGTGTGTATTGGGCTGTGTGTCTGTGTGTGTTTGTGTGTGCCTGTGTTCATGTGTGTTGTGTGTTCGTGTGTTTATCTATTTCTGTACCACGAGCCGTCCTCTGTTGTTGAACATGTACTCAAATGATGAATTTGGATGAGTATAAGCTCTTCAATATTTGTGTATGTGTGTGTGTGTGTGTGTGTGTGTGTGTCTTTCTGTCTGTCTGTGTGTCTGTATGTCCGTTTCTGTGTGTCTG
>JZLH01S0413717.1:56801-67582 GCA_001188425.1 Eucidaris tribuloides | reverse complement strand
CCGGATGAGCTAAAAACGATACAATACAAAGAATTTCAATTTTGGGACTGGAAAATTGGTTTATTATAACAACAGTTTGTTATATCAGTGTTCTTTATGACAAGAGTCTACTGTAATTTCTATTTTGTTGACTTTTCATTTCATTAAACTTCCTTGTGAAATACAGAAAAAAGTTGTCTTTCAGAGTCATACAGTAGTTTGGCAGGAAACAATGATTTGATGACATTTTTGTAAGATGTGTCCTTTTTTGGTCATCAGTGTAAGTAAAACCAACACCACAATTTGTGTGTTGTCACTCGATAATGTGAGATAATAGTGCAATCAATATCACAACTTAAACTTGGCTATTAAAGCATTGGAGTTGGTGTATCACTGGCAAGCACCTGATTTTGTTTCCTCATCACCAACACCCAACACAACACCGAAACTTGATATCACATATTGAGCAACTTTTGGAGTTGTGTGTCTTGATTACCTTTCTGTGTCAAGCATTCCTTAACAGTGCCACGTTGCACATTTGGAGGGTATAGTGCACTCTTGGGACCCATGAAATTGTTTCTTTACATTAAAATTTCTTTATATCAGGGGTGCAAAAACAAAAGAGTACACAGGAAATCCAAGATATGGGACCAGAGATTTTACTTCTTTATAATGGAATTTTGTTATGTCAGTGTTCTTTATAACGAGAGTTCACTGTGTAGTGTCAAATTCAAACAGCTATGTTTTAAACGTATGATTGAAAAAACTGTCATATAGAAAAGCTGTAGATAAAAGTATACCCTTTATAACACCCTTTATAGCAAAATTCTTATTTTGATGTTATTAATGTTTCTGAAGATACAATGAATTTTGTCCAATTATTTATTTCAAACTACATGTAATAGATATTATCAAATGTGTAGAAAATGCTATTTTTTACCCATTTCATGAAAATCTTTGACAAATATCTCAAGTTTGTAAGAAAATGTGGACTCCAGTTTTATGAGTAAGTTAGTGAGGGCTGTTATTATTCTATGTAAGAGTGTTATAAAAAATTAATTTACTGTCATACTTTTAATTTTTATGGCCTAATTGAAATGGTAATATTTGTGGTACAAGATTGGGCCATGAACACAGAGTGTTAAACAGTTGAAAGTTTCTACATGTGCATGGTGGAAAAAAAATGCTGTGAAGAAATGTTGACAACAAAATGTTTATGTCTCCAAGAATGTAATTTGATTACAGTGTATGTGAAGGGTACTGTATATGCCATATATTTTCACAATTTTGCTTCAAGACAGGGAATTTGCGAGAGTATATTTTCATGATTTTATTGTATTTGCATTCACTTTGTACAGAAATGACAGGAAGTGAAAATTGTTGCGTTCATTAAGGTCGTGATCACACTAGGCACATTTGATGTAGGGACATGGAGTCGACCCTAGGTCGAAACCACTTCCCCCACTGATGTGAACACAAAACAAGTGGTTTCGACCCTACATCGACTCCACATCCAAGATGTGGATCGAAACTACCTGATTGAGGTAGTTTCGACCCTAGGAGGTAAGTTAAATTTCGTAATGTGAACGCAATATGTGGAGTTGCTCTGGATCGACTCCACATATACCGGAAGTGACCTAACGCCCTCTGACACGTACCGCGGGAAATCCCAAATATTGGTCGCCATCTTTTAAAGTTCGCATCTCGCTGTACGTTTGAGCATTTACAAATAAATACCCATAGGATACCACATGAATAGAGGAACAACCTTTACATATATTGCATACATTTGTCGCAATCTAAATTTTGCACGAGATCGGCGAATGCGATTTCTACGGCGAAATGCAGTGTGCAAATACGACACAGCGGCAAATACAGCGTCGTCCATCTTGGATATGCCGACTTTCAATTTGTTTCCGTGGTAACGGCGCTTCACTTCCGGGTCATTCTAACATCCGGGTAAGTGGATTCGCGCCACTTATGTCATAACTCACTTTCGATGTGGATTATTGTGGTAGTGTGAACGCGAACACAATGTGGATCGACACCACTTCACTACCTAGGTACGAACCCACATATGTGTAATGTGATCACGACCTTAGTCACGAAATTCGCGAAAATAAAACCACTGCGAAATATTCAGTGTATACAGTATCTGGACTTACAGAAAAGTCTAAATTAAGTTGTGTAATTGATTCACAGTATGTATACATAAATGTATAGTACATGTTGTTTTATTTTATACAAACGAGCAAACAATAAATGTCAAAATTAAAGAAAAATATCTAGTGTAGACCTACTAAACTAAGACACGATTTATGAGCAACATACAAGCAAAATAACAGATACAGTCAACTCTGCCTAAGTCGAAGTCACATAAATCGAATAATCGCCTAAGTCGAAGGTCTATACTGAGTCACATTCCTTTATTTTCTTTTGTTTTTGACCCCTCATAAGTCGAATTTTCTCTAAGTCAAAGCTTTTTCTTCAGTCCCAAAAGATTCGACTTTGGCAGAGTTGACTGTAGTACTACTGTTATACTTTTTATAAAATAGCATTTATTGAAGTACTCTTTGTGGCATGATATTGTGCCAGTGACGTGTTCAGAGTTAAAATTCAGTTGATCAAATAAATCCACATATTGATTTAAAAAAGAAGAAATGTATAGATTTTGTACATGTATATAATAATGTTGTATATAAGACAATCTTATAACTCTTTGCAAAGTACCAGTATGTAAATAAAAGGTTAACTTTAGTACTCTTATCAACACACATCACTTGTGAGCTGCTTCGTTTATTCTGTGTTTGTTGTCTGTAATAGGCAAGTCTGTTATGATTTACAAACAGAAATCCCATAAACCTTGTGCATACAGTCACACGTCTAGCGCAATAAATTTTCAACCCTAAAACATATGCCTCCTGCCACCTTTGGTGAGGAGGCATAAACAAATAAATGCATTCTGTTTGAATTTTATCAGTGCTTATTTTCACAAACCTGACTTTTCAGCCCCAAGTTTCTGTGAGAAGTGAAGATGTATTATGTATAGTGTTGCACGACTAAGTCGCGAAAAGTCGTCGCGACTGCCTACACGGAGTCGCGACTCCGACTATTGGAACGCAATAGTCGACTTTTATCACATGTTAATTTGTATTAAAAACTGAGTCAAAAGACGTAAAAATTGAACAGAACTACCAATCATTGTGTCATGGCAAATGATGGCATTACATTTTCATTGTGAATCGGCCATAATCTATCATCAAACAGAACTGCCAAAATGTACTTGGATCAGCCTATAATTGTGCAATGCTATCATACATGTGTTGCCGTATACGTTGCACTCACTGCAACTCCGACTGCGACACCCATGCACCCCACACCACCAATCTTGAACACACCAAGACGTTGAACACCGATAGTCGACTAATAGTCGGAGTCGCGACTATTGGTGGGCGACTAGTCGACTCTCTAAAATGCTGAAGTCGTGCACCACTAATTATGTAAATCTTTACATTATACATGATTTTATCTTTACTGGATTATTCTAGGGTGAGCAATTCATGCTCACAATCTTTTATCAGGGCTCCCCAGTAACTTTTTTTCCTGCTTGCCCTTTAAGCAAGTGAATTATCACTTTCAGATTTGTACTTGCCCAAATAAAAAAAAATTACTGGCCTGAAAACAATATTAAACCAAAAACATAAAAAACTAGAGCCCAGTTCGACTGCGCGCAGTCGATGGGTATGCCTCGCCAGTCCGCAGTCCCTAGTCCAACTGATGGTAATTTGAAAGAGCTTCAAGTACCAATGGTAGCCAAGCCAATTAGATGAGATAAGCATAAGTCCCATGTGGACCGCTTGACAAGTTTACAGTAAATTCCAATTCAAGCAGTTCTTAATTATCGCGGACACATGAGCTCCACATTCGGACAGGAGGCCTTTGACCTTTTGACCTCCTGCACCTTTCAACTCCCAAATCGAATCAGTAAATGGTGCCTATATACAGAAGATACTTCGTTCCCAAGGTTACATCAAAATCGGAAAAGTTCTACTTCAAGTTTATCACAGTCATGAGCCCAATCAGAACATAGTTAAGGCCCGTGACTTTTGACCTTTGCAAGCTCCTTTTTTTCAGTTTATTTGGTGCCTCAATAATACTTACTTCACCCAAAACATAAGAATCTGACAGGCCGTTCTCAAGGGTTATCATTAGTAACGCAGCCCAAATTCAGACATATTTTAGGCCTCCGGTGACCTTTGACCTTTCAGCTTCAAAATTCTAAATCAGTCGTTATTTGGTTGCCTTTATAATAAATACTTCACCCAAGTTTCAATTCACAAATCCGACCCAGCCGCTCTCAAGTTATCGCGTTAACGGCGCCCAAATCAGAATATTTAAGGCCCGGTGACCTATGTATGCCTTTACCTTTCTCAAGCCCCAAAACTCTAATCAGTATCATTGGTGCCTCATATATACATTACTCTCACCGAAGCTTAAATGACAATCCGACCAAATCGCCCCCTCTTCAAGTTACTCGCGGTAACGAGCCCAAATCAGACACGTATTTAAGGCCGCGTGACCTTGACTTTACCTTTGAGCTCCAAATCTGATCAGTCCATTGGTGGCTGCATAGTACATCTTGTCCTAGATACATCAAACTGCGACTCGGGGGTTCTCAAGTCTATCGCGGGAAAATTCGGCCCGGCCGGATAACGAGCCCAAACCAGATATATTAAGGCCCGCGTGACCTTTGACCTTTGTAGCCACCAAAATCTAAAGTTCATGAGTGCTCATAATACATACTGTCACCAGTTACATCACAATCCCGAACCAGGCATCGTCAAGTTGTCGCCCGCCCCGGTTAAACGAGCCGCAAATCAGAATATTTAAGGCCCACGGTGACTTTGGACGCTTTACCTTTCAGCTCCAAAGAATCTAATCAAGTTTCATTGGTGGCTCATATTACTACTTTGGTCCTAGAGTTACCATCAAAATCCAATTGGGGAGGGGTTCTCAAGTTTAATCGCGGTAACGAGGAGCCCAAATCAGACATATTTAAGGCCCGGTGACCTTTGACCTTTGACCTTGCTCCAAAATCTAATCAGTTCATTGGTGGCTCATAGTACATACTTGGTCCTAGTTACATCAAAAATCCAATTGGGGTTCTCAAGTTATCGCGGTAACGAGCCCAAATCAGACATATTTAAGGCCCGGTGACCTTTGACCTTTGACCTTTCAGCTCCAAAATCTAATCAGTTCATTGGTGGCTCATAGTACATACTTGGTCCTAGTTACATCAAAATCCGATCGGGGGTTCTCAAGTTATCGCGGTAACGAGATCCGGTAACGGACGGACGCACGGACGGACAACCCGAAAACATGATGCCTCCGGCAACTTCGTTGCGGAGGCATAAAAAGAATTCTCAATAACTAGTTTTAACCATCGAGGCCTTCGATAGTATTGGACGTTTGTGATTTTAACCCATATCTGCCAATGGCATTTTACTATGTAAACTTTCTATACGCCGGGCCGTAAAATGGACGTTCAAGCAGCCTTTATGAAAACAAGCATTGTTTACTAAAATGCATGTACTACAATGGGCAAATCATGTATCAATGTAAAGTACGGATCGTAGTGTGTAATTTTAGCAAACACTCCATCGATTCTATCCTCCTCATTGATGAGTAAATCAAGTCATATTAAAATCATATGAATAATAAATTCTACAGGATTTCCCGTAGACTGGCGATCGTTACGTTTAACAGTTCTACGGGTTTTCCCATAGATCGGCAGATATGGGTTAATTCTGGGGGTTGCAAAAGACGTGATTTATGATTTATAGAGTCATAAAATTAAGTACAATGAACAGAATAATGATGACAGTTAGTAGTTAATTGAACACAAAATTTAACACATATTTTGTTCAATTTTAGTAACATTTTTGGACATGTTTTGTTTATTTCATGATGCCAAGATTTTACTTGCCCAGTTGGGCAAGTAAATTTTAACATTTTGGGTTTTTACTTGCCCATTATGATATTTTACTTGCCCTGGGCAAGTGGGCAAGTGTTAGTGTTGACTGTTGAGCCACAATGTTCGACTATCATGTCTTCTTGACAACAAGAAGTCCTTCTGCCCATAATGACATCAGCATGTTCATTCTGATGTCTTTCTGGAGATCGATGTCTGCCACTCGCTGGCCGGTCTCCTCCAACCTGATGAGATTTCTGACGGATGCCTCGCACTCTATGGGAAGCTGAATACCGGTAGGCTGGGAACACCACATGAAAGACCAAAAGAACAAGAGAGTATGTGATAAATGAGAATATGACGTATAAACAATCATATTTAGATTTCTGTCCTTATTTCACATCTATCTACTTTCAGGGTTTAGATTTCCTTTAACACTTTGGTTGCAGTTTTACAAATTAGCAAACTTACCCCCAAACTGGATTAAAAGTCAGTGACATGATTGGGAACACTTGAAAATGCCTCGAGAACCAAATGAGTTGAAATACAGATGACTCTGCATAACTCGACGTCGCACAAGTCGATTTATCACCCATGTCGAATATTTTTGACAGTCCCAATTTGCTCTGTGCTTTTTCAAAGGGATGTTTTTCTTGTAAGTCGATTTTGTAAATTGAATTTCGCCTATCTCGAACATATTTTCAAGTCCCAAAAGGAGCAAACATGTGTTAATTTATTCGCCTAGGTCAAAGTGGCCATAACTGTCATTCTTGAAGGTCTTAATGGGTCAGCATGACCATCCAGATGTCATAAATTTCCCATTCCTTCTCTGCCTTGGTACACTTTTAACAGCCTCCAATTCCCTATACATGTTTCCTTCATCTCTAACATAGAATTGTATACAAAACTGTAACTCGAATATCGTCTAAGTCGACGTGATTTGTGTGGTCCCCAGTGATTCGACTTATGCGAAGTTTACTGTATATACCAACTATACACCAGCTGGAGTGGATCTCCCAGCTTGAAGGATTTGTCTCTAATTTGTTTACTTAAGGAGAATCAAGCATGAACATACAAGTATTTTAATTTTATCGGGGAACGATAAAAAAAAACCCATAGAGAGCCACACAGCAGGTTTCCCTGCTACAAGGGATATTGACATTATTTATTTTAGAATGAGTCAACGTTTGACTACAAGATTTTCACAGGAGAATCCTTGCATAGTTTACTTGATTCTAGAGTAGTTTCAGCCCAAGTTGAGGACTACCCCCACTCATGTCATTTACCGTTAATTAAAATGTACACATATTACAAAGATCGTTTTGTCAATCTAAACAATACATTCTCTGATTATTTGTCTCATGTGTATACAATACAAGTTATAACAGAAACATACCTCACCCATCACTGTTTGCCATGAGCAGCGTAGGAAATACACCAGGGGCTGAGGGCGATTTAGCCCCCAAAATTAACAAAGTAGTCACCCTAAAATCACAAAATAACCCTCAATTATCCTCCTAACAGGGTTCATTGTATAAATAAAATTTAACTTCCTTCCCTGGCAATGAGTATGCAATTTTTGAGAGAAATCCATGCTTGTAAAATAATTTTCTATTAGCATTTAATTCAAGTAATGTGCAATGGTGGTTAAATTTTCATTGATCAAGAGGTTACATGAGTATGCATTTGATTTGTCTTTTTTCTAATCTAAGAGGCTGAATGATGTAATATTACTCAATCGTTACCGTAACTTCAGGCTAAGTTTTAGAAATAGTTACTGCTGCTTGATCCATCCTGCAAATGAGTGCTACTACCTCTAATGTATGATCAGGAGACTGAAAAATAATGTATAAATGTCAACATTTTCAGTAAGGAATTGCCCTTAAAAATGCATGCAGGTTAAACTAGAGTGCCATCAACATGTTTCAGTATCACTGTATCAAGAAGAATTCTTGGAAGATGTCTACAAGACTGCGTTCATACCTGCCTGGGTTCACCCGACATCATGTGATCCGACTGGGGATTCTGGAGGGAATGGTAGACGAAGAGGGTGGTCTCGTTCCCTGCATCATCCTCCTCCTCATCTTCCTCTTCATCTTCTTCCTCCTCCTCCTCCTCCACCTTTTCCTCATCTGTCGTTTGACATTTTCTGACCACGACGGTGTGATGGGGGAAGCGAATGCAGATGCGGTCTTTGCCAGTTGGCATCGGACCTGGATGTAAAAATCATCATCATGTTCATGTCATCATCATCATCATCATGTTCATGTCATCATCATCATCATCATCATCATTATCGTCATCATCATCATCATCATCATCATCATCCTCCTCCTCCTCCTCTGGTGATCCGACATTTGCTCCGGCGACAGTTGCTCGGAAGACAATATCTCAGAAGACAAAGAGTTAGGGTTAGGATTGTCTTTGGGTGTCCAGTTCAGAATAGGGTTAGGTTTGGGGTTAGGGTTGAGGTCAGGATTAGTGCATGAAATATTCGTCGCGGCAATTGTCGCCCGAGCAAATGTCGGACATTCCCTCCTCATCATCATAATCTTTGTCATCATTATCATCATCATCACCATCATCATTAGTCGACTATCGGTGTTCAACGTCTTAGTGTGTTCAAGATTGGTGGTGTGGGGTGCATGGGTGTCGCAGTCGGAGTCGCAGTGAGTGCAACGTATACGGCAACACATGTATGATAGCACTGCACGATTATAGGCTGATCCAAATACATTTTGGCAGTTCTGTTTGATGATAGATTATGATCGATTCACAATGAAAAACGTAAAGGAAAAGAATAAAGAGTCAAAAGATCAAGCAGCCGTACACATACACAATGCCATCATTTGCCATAACACAATGATTGGTAGTTCTGCTCAATTTTTACGTCTTTTGCTCAGTTTTTAATACAAATTAACATGTGATAAAAAGTCGACAATTGCGTTCCGATAGTCGGAGTCGCGACTCTGTGTAGGCAGTCGCGACTACGACTTTTCGCGACTTAGTCGTGCAACACTAATCATCATCATCATCATCATCATCATTTATAGACCATTTTCCCCCTTTTGTGGGGTTGGACCCTTCATTTCCTTGAAAAAGTATTAATGATTATTCATATTGCTCTTCAGATTTTCAGTTAATTAAAAAGCATATATTTTTACCTTTTATCCCGTCAAAAAAAAATATCCTGATAAAAAAAATGGGGGAGGGGTTTAGGGTGAGGATTGAGGTCTGGGTTGGAACATGGTTCATCATTAGCATTTGGCATTGGAACAACTGTCACAGGAACATTTATGTACGCCATCTATTCGTTCATGGTTTCCACCGGCAAAACTAAATGTGCTCTAACTAGAATACCAGTATGAGGTAAATTTGAGGCACATTATATTCAAAATATAATTTTGCAAGCAATTTCTCGCCCCCCCCCCCAATAAAAGGAAAATGGATACACCCACAATAAGTAAATGCAAATCAAGACCTGGACTTACCATGAGGACCAGGACTGATCGCACTATGCATACAGTAAGGTGGTAGTCTGTTGGCGATAAAGTCACAAAGCATCTCATTGGCTGCTTCTTGACCATGTGATCCAATGTGGTTGCCGAGGCAACCAATCAGCTGTTTGAGCTTCTGGGATGTCTTGTCGCTGGATGCCTGCAAGTATCACGCAGGAGAAAGAAAAGCGGCCTTGTTAACAAAAATCATTGAATTTCTGGGTGTTCTAAAAGAATTTCTGTATTAAAACTTCATATGATTGAGGTATGACATTGTATTTCAAATGTTGTTTTGCAGTTTGTTACTAGTATATAATTGTTTGATAGTCAAGTTTCAGACATGCATATATATATGTGATATACTCATACAAATTAAAGACACCACTTGATTCTACTTTAAAACAACATCGCACAAGAATAGAGACTTTTTACCAGGTAAGGATACAAACTCCTCCTTACTATGACACATATTGGCCACTTTTTGTGAATTTGGTTTTTAAAAAATGCACGAGACTTGAAGGAACAAAGTCATGAAACATGGCGGCAAGGGCTTTTCGCATTGCAGGTATATTGCATGAACCCAGCAGAGTTAGGGTTACAAAAACTTGTGGGGAAAATTTACTGCATTTGTATAATACATGTATATCTTTGCAGTTTACCAAACTTTTTCTACAAACAACTAAAATGTACATCAAATGGAATACCTGATCATCGAGAAGAAACTGAAGGGGCAGGCCACGTCGTAAGTCAGCCACTTCAGAAATTGCTGATTCCAAAATAGAAGGCAGTGAATGGGTAAGGATATCACCCCATGCTCTGTAAAAAAGAACAGGAAAGTCACATTATAGAACCATTTACAATGTTTGTTCCAGGTAAATATATGCATGGTCGTAGGCCGCAATTTTCAAATCCCACCTTTGTTTCCTCTCAGATTTTAGATTTCAAAATAATCTGATCGGTAAATGAGCATCTTGCCCCCCAGGATAAGATTTCTGCCAACGACCTTAAAAATATGTGACCTGTTGCCACAAAACACATTATAAATTGGAGAAATAAGAAATTATTTTTCATACAGTTTTAAAGAAGATAATGTAAGCTTTAAATTGATGTACAATTTGAAACGCCTCTCACATATTTGGACCATCACATAAGCCATTATCAGGAGAAGTGAGAAAAAAGACCTAAATTATAGGTGCTAATTCATGTGACATTGAGAGTCTGTTCCTATGCAGGCCATTAAAGGTAGAATCAGAACCTGGCAGATGCTATGAAGCTGTTACTGAATTAAGCTCAAATTTTGCACAATTACTAGTCACACTAAATCCTACTCACTC
>JZLH01S0413666.1:0-13922 GCA_001188425.1 Eucidaris tribuloides | reverse complement strand
TATTTTCCGAATCTTGTCTTACTGATGATTTCCCTGAATGGTTTTAATATTAGACTTTAGGGAGAGGGATGATGTTACGAAATGCCCTCAAATTTTCAGGTTTGATCAAGTTAACTCTTTACACGCTTAAATAATTCTAAGGGAATAATAATGACGATTGTTATTTTGATATTTTCTTCAAACCTTGCTTTCCTTATTTCACCATCAATACAGGCAATTATTCTACAGATGTTGCTCAAGCACTATGGCCACTTGTTAGTTTTTATAGCACACACGTAACGGAGAAAACGAAATTACGATTGTTAAATTCAATTGTACAGATGTGCATAATTGCAACATTTGCGGGCAAGGGTTAATTGAGCATTTGGAATGAACGCATGTAATGATAGCAGGTGCTTACAACGTGCGCCTGCCTGAACTGTGCGCCGGGACTGTGCGCAAGGCGTACTCAAACTGTAAGGGAGTTATGTGCAACTACTGCGTTCCAGTGTGTAAATTATGTGCAAAGTAGTCGCAAACACCACGTTGAATGCGTACCATTAACCCAGATGGGCACGCAATGCCACGCAATGCCACGCCACGTCACGACGAAGTTGCGCCTAGGTTGCATAACTCCACGTGTTCACGAAATTGGCTCGAAAATTTTGTCGCGACAAATTTGTGAAAACTTCAAAATTTTGTCACGAACGTTCACGCACTTTTTTACCAGCCGCGCACCATCACGAATAGTACCACGAGCGTTTCCCTCATTGGCACGTTACGATAAGTGCCATGGCGTAAACCGTTTTGCGTGCCCGTGTAAAGGCTGCATTACCCTGCGAACATGATTCGGAGCCTATTGTTGTGCCCCGAGCAAGATATTGTGTGAAGTCAGCCGTGCATGAACCTTTTTGTTCAGCTTGCTTCTGATCACCGCTAATAGCTCAAAATGTATTCATTCTAAAAATCACGGCTAAAACAGGCATGTTTTAAGTTTACTTGTTCTCCGGCATACATTATTCATTTTTTACGCATGAGGTGTCAGAAAAAACAAGAAATTGTGAATTTATATGCCATGCTTTTGTTTCTCAAAAATAAGTACATGTGCTACCATTAAAATGCACTTAAAGATGGAATATGCGCGTGCAAATGAAATTTTGGTAGCACCAATATCAATTGTTTTCATTCAGTAATGCGTGAACGGTGAAATATAATGTATGTATCAAATGAAAGAAGAGGAACAGAGCTTTACAATTGTACCTAATTCATTGAGGAAATTATTCATCATGATTTTGATAATAATTTTGCCATTAAATCCGGTTTCCTTTTTTTTGGGACACACTGTATACACCCTGAAACCTCAAGGTGATTGCACATGTGATCCCTCCCCCCCCCCCTTGCGAGCTGACAGATGAGACCAGTTTCATAATGCATGCAAATTTCATGCATACCTTTCTGACAAAGGTTGCTCTCGACAATCTGATAGTGTGCCGAAGGATTGCCAGAGGCTTGCTGGACATAGTAATACTAATGTATGCAATTTGCCCCCTTTTTAGAATTTAAAATTTATTCATAAGATCAGGTGGCAGAAATAGTTTGTCACTAGACTAAGGAAGAGAAAACATCCACTGATTTGAATAAAGTATGAAAAGGCCTATTGATCGGAGCTTGTGTGTAAGCGTGAGGAATTCTAAAGGTTCATTATAATAACAATGACCTCGGAGTTGATCCCAACCTCACGTATATTGACGACGGTGGAATATTGGGGAAATATTTATCTCCTGGGAGTTACTCTCATCTCGGTGTTATCTTCACGTGTAAACGCCGCTGGTGAAATATTGGGTAAATTTAATCTCCTCGGGGTTATTTCATCTCGTATAAACATGACTTAACATACATGATGTATGTATGCGCCTCGTAAATAGAATTAGGAATATTCTCTTTTGTTAAGTGGATTATCTGACCTCGTCCTGAGGTGTGTTTTTCCGGTTAGGGGACAGTTTAAATAGTGTGTTATGTTAAGCAATCGAGGAGAAACACTTTTGGTCAGGGTAGATTCTAGTTCTCTGGTCAGAGTAGATTCTAGTTCTCTGGCAACGGAGTGTTTCCACGTCTGGACGTTGACACATTCTTCGCCGTCGTCTGCCTGGTTCGGGGTGAACTTGTCGTGTGGACTTGTGGCTAGTTCGAGCGACACCGTGGATGTGGACCTGTTAAAATACACAGTAATCTTAATACATATTTTTTCTCATTTTGCATAACAAAGAAAAAGACTGGGTATTTTTTATTACCTGCTCTTCAAATAGGTAAAAATACCAGCAAAACTGAGTTTGGATTGTCCTATTAATAATGCAGTTTATTGAAAACAAGAAAATGGGATCAGAATCTAAACAGTCATTGTAATAGAAACATTTATTTCTGAAATAACAAAAGTGATGATTGAATACTTTTCGAAATAAATAGGACTAGATAGAAAATACCAGCAATAACATTTCATCAGATTGTATGAATACACCCTTTTTGGTACACGCAGTAGTAATTGTGTTGCATAAATTCCGCATGCATTAATAACTTTTACACTCTTTCCCAGATGACAGGGCGTACCCTTTCCGGAGAAACGCCATAACCATATTTTCGCGCCCCGCCCCCCCCCCGCAAACAAAATCATTTTTTTTTGTTAATTAGTGCTTATATTGAAAGAACAGTTCATTAGCTTTCTTATGGTGCAAAAATAATGATATTAAAATTCTACGAAGTTTGGGAGCGAAACCGTGGATGTGGACTGGACTGCAGCAATGACAACTAGGGCGGCTGACATCAGCTGGGAGGATCATCCGTCGAGCTATAGAAGTTAGTTATGTATTTCTGCTATATGTACATGTTTTCTTTGTACAAATATCCAATGCTTATACAATTATGAACTGAGAGAAGAAAATTGAAACCTCATTTCTAGCTTGTACTTAGTTTCAATCGTTTCATTTTTGGTTAGGAGTAGCAGTGTAAGATATAACAGTCACTCACGTGACACACTGTAGGCGGCATAAACGGGGGTAATTATTTCGCAACAATTTTATTTGTCACAAGCACGGGCTCGTAAGAAATAGAATAACAGAACAGTTTCAATATAGAAAGCTTTTTTATTTTTGAATAAAACAGGTACAAGATACGATAAATAATTGCCCAAAATGCATGTACCGTATAATAAAAGAATAAGGTAAAAGTACCAGTATAATGATGGTAGTATGATATAATGATGGTATAATGATGATAATGATATTTGGTCACGGTCCTTCTGCATTTAGTCTTCCAATCCAATAAACTTATCTGAATTAGCACTTGGGTTCCTCCTATCCCCGAGACTCGTTATTACTGTATTTAAGTAATATTGTAACATTGGAATTAATTATATTCCAAAACTCAATTAATTAAATTTTGATACTTTCCGTCACTTAAAAATGATTATTTTGTTTCAGTAAGTTTGTAAATATAACCGATAAATGTACATTATTACTCGTATATTCAAGTTAGTCAATCATGACTCGTATTCGTCTTTTACATTGTCAAATGATTGTCAAGTGTTTTTGTTACTGGAATTTATAAATGTATTGTAGATGAATTCATGAAGTTTGTATGTATTATTGAAACTTGAGTAAACTGCAGAAAATAATCTACCCAAACAAACAAACATGATACTTTTAGATTGTTCTGTTAAAATTGGAAAATACACAAAAATCTTATTTTTTTTCTCCTTTTGCATAACAAAGAAAAAGACTGAGTATTTTTTTTTTCAAAATTGCATATAACCTGCTCTCAAATCAGGTAAAATACCAGCAAAACTGATTTTGGATTGCCCTATTAAAAATG
Source organism: Eucidaris tribuloides (assembly GCA_001188425.1). Classification (NCBI taxonomy): domain Eukaryota; kingdom Metazoa; phylum Echinodermata; class Echinoidea; order Cidaroida; family Cidaridae; genus Eucidaris; species Eucidaris tribuloides. Next base: position 10,079 of record JZLH01S0413666.1, on the reverse strand, counting down.
CAATCTATTGAATACAAGAAAATGGGATCAGAATCTAAACAGTCACTTTAATAGAAAATATTTTTTTTTGAAATAACCAAAGTGATGATTGGGTACTTTTCGAAATAAATTGGTCTAGACAGAAAATACCAGCAATAACATTTTATCAGATTGTAAGAATACACCCTTTTTGGTACATGCATTAGTAATTGTGTTGCATAAAATTTCACATGCATTAAGAACGTATGTTATTTACACTCTTTCCCAGATGACAGGGCGTACCCTTCCCGGAGAAACGCCGTGACCATATTTTCGCGCCCCCTTAAAAAAAAAAGAAATCAATTTTTGTTAATTAGTGCTTATATTGAAAGAACAGTTCATTAGCTCTCTTATGGTGCAAAAATAATATTAAAATTTTACGAAGTTTGGGAGCGAAACCGTGGATGTGGACTGGACTGCAGCAATGACAACTAGGGCGGCTGACATCAGCTGGGAGGATCATCCGTCGAGCTATAGAATTTAGTTATGTATTTCTGCTATATGTACATGTTTTTTGTACAAATATCCAATGCTTATACAATTATGAACTGAGAGAAGAAAATTGAAACCTCATTTCTAGCTTGTACTTAGTTTCAATCGTTTCATTTTTGGTTAGGAGTAGCAGTGTAAAATATAACAGTCACTCACGTGACACACTGTAGGCGGCATAAACGGGGGTAATTATTTCGCAACAATTTTATTTGTCACAAGCACGGGCTCGTAAAAAAATGGAATAATAGAACAGTATTAATATAGAAAGCCTTTTTTTAAAATAAAAAAGTACAAAATAAATTAATACTTTTCCAAAATGCATGTATAATAATAGAGAGAGAGTGTGTGTGTGTGTGTGTGCGCGCACGCGCTCGTGCGTGTGTGTCGGGAAAGAGATACTCGTATAAAGAACAATTTCAGTAGATTGTTTCCATCATTCGGCACGGCAGGTCCAAGATAAACTACGCTCGTTCCGAAAAGATATAGTAGTCTTTTTTTTCGTCGTTTTGAGAAATCTGTGTGGATACTTCAAACATGATTGTTTCACCGTTTCGAAGCTTATCGACTGCGATTTCTTCGTTTCTCGTCGTCGTTTTCATCTCCTCTCCACTAACAGTCGGTAAGCATTCATTTATATGAATACACATATGCCTAGACTGAAAAATCCGCCCGTTCGAAGCAGTTTTTTTTTAACAATTTCATAATCCTTGACCTAAAAGCTCTGCTTCTCCACGGACGGAATCCTTCCCAATCTTTTTACGTAGCGGCGTCTCGCAAGACGCCTTAACCACTGTCCCTATGACAGTTTCGGGTGAGGTACCTCACCCGAAGCGATTACAACAAAATAAATGAAGCAAAATCCTAAATTATACAACATATACTAACTTTGAAATCTCAACAATGCGATAGGCTTACCAGCTTCACTAAGAAATGAAGTTTAGTACCTCTTTTTCGCGAAGAAATACACAGCGGTACAGCGATTTTCATGCCGTGATTGAACTGATCTTCACGCATGAACAGCGGGCCAATCACGATCGTGTTACCATTTCATTCATCAATCGTCGGCCAATCAGAGCAAGCATAACATGCGGAGTCTGGCAGTACTAGTAAACAAGATGGCGATGGTTACGACGAATGCGTCTGACTGATTTTTCTTTCCGAGGTCGGGGCTAGGTATTGCAGTGATTTACAGTGAGTATTCCATCATTTTTCCGTAATTTATGGGGCATGTCATCTAATAAATGTGATTTCATGTCTCAAAAGTCCCACACGACTAAAAACGGATAATTTATTTGACCTAGTCCCACATACAGTCGTCCCGTCGTTACCGCGATGTGGACTTACTTCAGTCTTTGTAGAGAAGAGATTCAGTGTAGCCAGACGTAGTCTCAGCGGAACAAATCTCGACCGAAAAAGACTGATTTTTCAGGTCTTAACATATGCCTATTTGACCCGTCACCAGGATATACCCTGATGAAGTCGTACAACCCAAAGATAACGGAAGTGCTAAATATCATAATTATGATGTAACTAGCCAAAGTGAAGTGTCCTAAAAATATCAAACGTTTTCTGACATTCACGTTGCAAATACGTAGCTTTTGTATCGCGCATTTCACATCACTATGATGTATCAATGCGTTTTTGTCTGTGTTATATAAGATGTGCGACTTTTATCAAGGTATCGTTGTGACAAATGAGTATAACTTAACCCGTTGCCTCCGAGATTCTGGAAAATCCCATAGAGTTAACACAGGGCACATCCGGTTCCCGTAGCCAACGGGTTAAAGGGAGACACACTAAGGGTTTAGGAAAATGGTGACTAGATTTGGAATGTTGATGAGACTTTGGATGGTTGATTTAGAAGCACATTGAAAATATCACAAACACAAGTACTAAATACTGTTAGAATATGAATTAGCAAATCCAGCAGTCTGCTCATTGTTGGAGTCTATGTCTTTCTAAGAAGTTCAAATTAACCTCCTCTTATACGACTTTGAATTGGGTTTAAAATCAAAACAATCAGAATTACCCTCCCTACTCAAAAGTATTGCAACATACAATGTAACGCATACATTTTACATTGAAGGGGTCTTTCTAAAATTATGTCCTAACTCCGTTTATTATTGGAAAATTACATTTTTTAAAAATATATAAATGAATATACTTTCTCGTTCCTTCTCCAAGGTTGTTACGATCACACTCGAAATAAACAAACTCGTGTAAACAATGTCTAGTGGTAAATGATATATCCCTTATATTGGTTTATTATACAATCATCCGAATGTAACCATAACAAACTAAAGTAATTAGACCTATATGATGTTAACTTACGACTATACTAGCCAGGTTAATTAATAATTTACAGTCCACCGGCGTTATCTGTGCGAATTTGGGCGGGAATCCTGTACGCGAATCGAAACGCGAATTATCCAGATCCAGTCCACTATTTATAAGGAGAGCGACGAGTTAACGATCCGTAGAAATTCCACAGCGAACTAACAATCGTCAAACTTGTAGAATAGCAATCGGTGAGGGTTAATTCCAGTACTTATAATTCCACGTAGCATGTGAATGTCGTGCCGGGTTTCCCGGTCTGCAGCGGGCGAAGCTCGAAGATACTTATAATTCAAAATTGAGTCCGGCACGTTAAGGTTGTGCAAAGTTCCCCGGTTTGCAGCGGGCGAAAATCATACGGGACGTAGCTAACAGCATCCAAACAGCATTAAATCTATAGCCACGGACGAGACATACGAGGCAATACAAGTCACGTCCATCCCGTATGGAGTCTGGTGGTCGACTGAAGATAGTTCAATGTTTTTCCACTAAACTGAAACTCAAAGCGCGTCAGCGACATTCCGTTGTGCGTCCATGGCATCCTGTCGCTATACGCATCAAAGGCAAACACCGCGTGGGAACGACGCTCTGCGGTTATTAAACATTCCACAATCTCTGGGGAAAGTCAAACATGTCTGGTTCCCAGCCGGCACATGAAAGGAGCGGCCTAACAATAAAGATTACTAGTTACATTGCTGAAATTAAACTAAATTAAAGCTACACTGTAATCATGACAAAGGTGGAGAGATTATCAAATGCAAGCGCGCCCTCGACAGTGGGGATGGAACATATATTGTAACCCTTTTTTTTGGCTCCCCGTAGGGGTGAGGTGTTAATTAACACTAGCATCGTAATTCGGTTTCAGATTATCAATGAAACGGTTTTAATGGTGTGGAAACACTTCCAGCAAGCAAAACATGTCACTATGATCTTCTGAAGGGGTCTCAGAAAGAAGACCACGCCCCTCGAAGACGAAAGTGACCTCCTATCTTCATAAGACAGTGGCAAGGAGGATAGGGCTACTCATAAAAGATGATGGCTTTTCCTTCGCATCATTATATCCAGTGTACCGAGAAATCTCATGACAGTAAATTTTAAGATGTTTACAATAGTAAACTGCCTTTAGAATAGAACAAGAGTAAGAAATTATATCTTGAAGAGGTCTTGTTTAAAATATGGCGCGTTTCCTCCTTATCATAGATCATAGATCTGTAAGCAGTACCTCCCAGGAGAATCGATTCATTTTTCTGATGGGGGGGGGGGACAAAAGTGACAAAAACGCCACAAAGTTATCAGCACATTCCGTAATCAAAATTGTAATATGAAATGAAAATTGTGTATATTTCGTTGTATTTTAAAGATAAACTAAATGTCTTTAAAGTGTCTTGCATTTTTTTATTTTTATATTCTTGCATATAATTGGCCTACGTTGTAATTCTATCGTCAAAATTATGGGAGAAGACGATATGTTTGTCCCCACCAAAATCCATTGGGTGTGGCTCCCCCATCAACGCCCATGGTGCCCCTCATTTTTAGGGGCCTTCATACCCCACTTACCTCATTACGTACCTGTTTCCCTCCCCAGGCGTCGGGTATCATCATGCCATCCCTGAGTTCGGCAGGATGATCATGTGTGCTACCGGCAAATCGGTATGGGATTACTTTGGGTATGGCTGTTACTGCGGTAAGGGTGGATACGGAACACCAGTCGACGCGACGGATAAGTAAGAACAAACCCGGAGGGAGGAGTACTTGGCCACTTGCCCCATGAAGCACCCCATTGTGTTTTTAATCAAGTTAAACATTATTGTGTTCCCTCTTTTAATTAAAAAATTCAGAAAAACGTATTTTTTTGTTACTGGGTGGGGGGGGGGGTGGTGGAGGTGCTAAGCCAGACAATCATGTGGTCTATATTTTAACAACCTCGGTGAGAAAAATATGTACTGACAAGGCACATTTTTCTGCATTCGGCATTGCTATATGCAAAACCCGATATCAGTGCTTTGGGAAGATATTGTAATTTGGGGACTATTTGTAACACCAAATCGAAGACATAATTATATGTTGTCAAATTTCATGCTTATTTTAAAAGTTAGGTTTCAGAATTTGCTCAATATCCAGGCCCGGAACCAGATTTTTTTTCGGGAGGGGGGGTGGAAAATCTGAGTGAACGGACCTTTTGCGAGGGAGCGAAGCGATCGAGCGGGGGGGGGGGAGTGGTAGGGGGGTATCCCCCCTTTCCAGAGCAGGAAAATTTTCGCATTTTGAGCCCCGCAAAACAGCGTTTTAAGTATAACGGCAGTATGATTTTCTCCAAATAGCAAACTTAGTGGCATAATTACAGTATTAGTCCAAGAGATAGCCAGAATTTATTTGACAAAAATGACCAGGTGTCTTGTTATGATATTTGGGTAGAACATCCCTTGACACATTTGAAAAGTGATTTCTTGAGTGTCGTGAGTGGTGGAACGTGACGTCAGAGGTTAATGACCTCTAATTTGACCCCCAATTCCTATGTATCCAGTTTTCTGCATATATTTCCTGAACAGATATTTGAATTTTTACGTCAGTGGTGTCTAATGAAAGATATTAAAAATATCTATCCAACGATACCCATTGTGATGAGATGAGATTATGTTAAAGTCCTCAATTTGGGCTAAAAACTCAAAATTTTCACATTTTTTCGGATTTTTGTACAAATTGGCCTAAAATAAAACTAATAAGTTAATAAAACGGATTTGGTTTTTAATACGATTTACACCTCAAAAACTTTCCCATAATATATACTAAAAGATGACCAAAAAGTATGTCGGCAGGTCAAGCCGTAACTGTGCAAGGTCATTGAAAGTTCAATGACCTCTAAATTTACATAATTTCCTCTTATATTGGTTTTCCTATAATAAATCTTAAACAGATGCATAGTTTTTCACATAATGGACGTCAAATGAAAGATATCACTAATATCTGTCCAATGGTATCCATTGTGGGCAAATTTGGAAAATTTAAAACACTCGTTTTGGGTCAAAACCCTGAAAATTTAACATTTTTTTCAGATTATAGTCCAAATTGGCCTGAAATGAAAGTTAAAATTTTCTAAAAGGATTTGGTTTTGCAAACGATTCACACCACAAGACCTTTCCCACAATATATACTACAAGATGACCTAAACGTATGTTAGCAGGTGAAGCCGTTCTTGCGCAAGGTCACTAGAAGTTTGATGACCTCTAAATAGGCTATACATATTTCCCCTTGTATTGGTTTCCTATTATAAATCTTAAACGGATAAGTGGTTTTCCAAATAATGGGTGTCAAATGAAAGATATCACTAATATCTATCCAATTATTTCCATTGTGAGGAAATTTGAAAATTTTAAAGCCCTTATTTTGGGCCAAAACTCTCAAATTTTCGCATTTTTTTTTTGATGCTGGTATAAACTAGCCTGTTTACTGTAATTTTGGTAAAAAAAAAATAATATACGTGGATTTTAAAGAATGAGAAAGGTTTTTTTTTTTTGGTTTGTTTGTTTGTTTTTTGAAAATGCTATATCAAAATATCTCCACCGCATCGCATGCGTTGCCAGAGGTTTATTTTTTTTTTCAAAATGTCTCAGCCATCTCTGTGGTGTGTGTCCATCCGAGTATGTACTGATCATGAATGACCATTTGCAGACGTGTGTGCATCAGTGATTAACAGAGAGAGGCAAAGAAACAGACCCTCCCCCATCATGATATTTAAGTTTTGTCATTACAACTGGAAATCCATTAGTTCAAATGGATGACCAGACAAAATATCATACGCCTTTGGATTGTACCAAATTACGTCTAATAAATGAATAAACCTGCAACTCCGTTTTGTGGTGTGAGGTGTGCCGTAGAAAACGTGATTTGAGCAGCTAAGATTTATTTTTCCCCCTCTACTTGTGGGCCACACCCACCCTACTTTCTTATTGCATGGTAAACGCCTCGTATTTCTGCGCTCGCCGTGATTATAGCCTTATCAAATATATAAGATTCATGCTAAATATATTGCATCCTGCGTGCAAAAAGTGTTTTTGTTGTTGTTTGTGTGAGTGGTGTTGCCCGTGCACGCATGTATGTTATCGTGTACGTTATATGATACGCCACGTGCGTATGCTGGCGGTGCGCCGCGGGTGGTGTCTGTATACATGTGTGTGCATGTGTATGTCCATATGTGCATTTGATTCGTCAGTATGTATTTCTGTATGCGTGTTTGTTTGTGTGTGTGTGTGTGTTGGTGTGTGTGTGTTGTTTGTGTGTGTGTGTTTGTGTGTGTGTGTTTTGATGTCGTGTCTGGTGTGTTGTGTGTGTTGTGCTGTGTGTTGTGTGTGTGTGTGTTGCATGTGATGTGTGATGTGTGTCAGCTGCTGTTACGGTGTGTGTGTGTGTGTGTGTGGTGTGTGTGTGTGTGTGTTGTGTGTGTGTGTGGTGTGTGTGTGTTGTGTGTGTGTGTTGTTGCGAACATACGTTTTGATCGACCATCAGCATCAATGTCTCTATAGACAAACCGATGATCATCCCCTCTAGGTGTGAGGTTCCTGTCTACGGCAGCTGGTCAACGTGAAAGATATTACATCTAAATGATAGCCATCGTGGGTGGAAGTGGTACGAGATCTGAAATCACTCATTTCAGGCCACCCCCCCCCTCCCGATGTAACATTTAAGGCAGTTTTTGCACCACTGACTAAAGTAAAACATCCAGTTCACCAAAAATTGTATTCATGTATTTGATCTTTTTATAAATAAAAAAATAATATATTACGTTATACTCCAAAAAACGTATGTGCCACTAAACACATAAATTAGAAAATCCGTCCACAAAATAGATAATCCCATGCTGCACGTATGTAATATATATCTAATTAATAGCTTGTTTTCAAATATTCGCGTGACATAAAATAGTTTACACTTGTAACAAGTATTTACACTTTCTTCAAACGCAAATATTGTATTTATACTGAGGGTGGATCAATATGATTTTCATGTTTTATAACAAATTTTACGTTAAAGAAAACGTATGAACATTTTCCTGTTGAATAATTCTTCATCGCATTGAGGATTATACCATTCCATTACATTTATTCAAGTTTTTTTGTTAGATGCCAAAAGGACAATGGAGCAGCGTTTGGTGAGGTAATTTGGCTACTGCATGGCTTTACCGGTTTTTTTGGTGCATTGATTTCCGAATTGCATATGCGCAAAAAAGATTGCGGTGAGAGCAGTTGATGTGATGCAGAAATAATTATGGCATAGTCTATGCAATTACAAAGTGGTAAGTATTATGTCCTTGAGACAGGGGCGGCATCCAAGATTTTTAAGATGCGGAGGACACGAAAACTTTGTGTACTAGCGCATAATGAGCGGCGCAAGCGCGATTGTCCCTTGCAGGCGAATTCCAGGGCCTGGAAGCTTTTACGATTTTAAACATTCTCTTTGGCTCTATATATTTTAAGCGATTAAAGCAAAATTCACTAATTTTATTCTTTTATTGTATTGCTTTAGATATCATGATTGACAGCACTGTCTCTGAATCCATTGGTCATATTTTTGTTCGTTATTTACATTGTGGAACTTCAATCCAAACAATAATTGTCAGTTACAAGAACTAGTGCTTAAATGGATAAACAAAATTCAAAAGTTTAGAAAGTTTTTGCTGCCACTGGCAAGATATTGCATGAATATACATCAGCGCTTAAATTTCACTGCAGTGGAGTTATGAAATAGCCTAGGATATACACACAGTAGCATTGGGAGAAATATGGCAGGGGCGAATCTAGGTCAACCTAAGCCACTCAATAGATTTCACTTGGTTTAAAGCACTAAATAATCATTTTGAATACAATTTTTTCAGGACTTCACGTTAACCTTATCAATAGACATTTTAGAGCCTGTGGGCGACTATGTGCGATTTGCTAGTTTAATTGGTGGAAACCTGTGGTCATTGTAAACTCGTGTCGTTTAACTAAATGTTTCTCAGCACTTGCTGGCATAAATGTATTTTGTGCTTAGTTTGCCTGCAGATTTTCCTTTAGCAGAGTCACCATCACCACCCCAAATTGATCTTCATCGTAATCATCTTTATCTTTACCTCATTATCACCAATCATCGTCATCGTCTTCATCTTTATGGACCAACAATCATTTTATCTTTATCTCGACACCTCACCCTTCCACGCGGATTTCATGTACGTCTAATAGAAAACATTTTTTCTCAAAGTTACTTGATATTTATTTGTGCCACGTACTTACTTTTATGCGCTGTTGCCTTCCCTATAAATATCGGGGCACTCCACCTTATAATATCACAGGCCGTCAAGTTTCCGGAATTGTAAAAACAATCATTATGCAGAAATATTAGTTTACAATACTTGAATTTTTAAACTGAAGTATTCCCTTTCATTTTGTTCATGTTATGTGTTATTTGAATTAGAAATATCAGAATAAATTACATCCCCAGAAATAAATCCAAGATCTCAAATTCATATTTGTCCGTTTAAAATTGTCTTTTATGGCTATACTCCAAAGACAGAGGTTAGATTACACGTTGCAGTCTTCAAGGAAAAAAATATGTCTAATTTACTGACGTTTGAACTTTACAACTAAACTTTTTTACAAAATCGCGTATACAAACAGACAAATATTTGTTTAGATATATATTGAATTCACCCTTCAAATACACACACAAAAACCGTTTCATTCTGTCATAATACGATTTTTTTTTTATTTGACTCATCTATGTATTTCGTTCCATGTCCTTGCATCTAATTTCATTTTAGTTTATTTTTCAGCCAATTTTTTTTGCCTGGTCATTAAAGTGTTTGTTGAATAAATGAGCGAGCCGTTAACGAAGAATGGAGATTTAAGATATCAGAACGAGAGGTGAATGATAAAGAAACTGTATTTGTTACATATTTACACATTTATCAGGAGTCATCCAGTAAACAGAAATATTTATAAAAATTATGAAAGGGGTTGGTGTGAAGATTCAAAGTTGTATATGGGAGTGATTGATCTTGCTGGGAACCCACTTTGATATTATTGGTATTTGATGGTGTCTAACCACGGTTGTATAGTTTTGTTGTTGCTTCTGTTATGGTGTATTTTGTACAGTAAATGTCATTTATAGGCGTATGTGTTATATTGTATTTAAAAACTTTCTCTCGTGGACCACCCAATCAAATCCAAAGTGCAAAATGAATTGAATTAACTCTCTCTTTT
>JZLH01S0413590.1:0-16513 GCA_001188425.1 Eucidaris tribuloides | reverse complement strand
AGGGTTTTTAAACTCTTTGCTTTCGGCACAAATTGTTCTAAAATGCTGTCGGACCTAGATTTTGCTGTGTAGTGTGTAACACAAAGTTTTCAGAGGTGCTGATGAATTTGAGAGTAGCACACAATGTTATTTTGTGCACAAGGGATGCGTAATGCATATTCATGTCTTGACGCATCTCGATCAGGATGGATCATCATAACACTTTGTTTTTAACAAAATCTGTATACATACTGACAAAGGGCTTACACAGAATTCCATGTGAGTCAATGTTAATTGTGCACTAGGGCCTATAATGGAAAATTCACCTGTTTAAAATGTCAATCCTACAACTATACCGTGTGTATAAAAAAAAGGAGACACTTAGAAAAAAAATTCATTACACAAAAATTTCACTATCTTGAGATTATTTTTTTAAATGAATATTTTACCTTGGATCTAATCTATCTGATGACACTGTTGGTATTGAAAGTATTTCACACATGAGTGAGCACAGCCCACTTTTGTCCAATCAGCCAAAAATGCATTTGCGCACAGAATTGTGTTCTAATAGTCCATGTTTAATGCCTGCAGACCGATGCTGCAGAAGATTTCAACTGATGTGCACAAGTATCCTCAGCACGCTCAGAGAAGAGCTAATATCAATTCTGTGACAAGAAAGACAAAAATAAAGCAATGATTCAGATACACCATCGTAAAAAAAGAGAAAATGCCATTTTTTGGGTCATTTCACAGTTCATCTTGCAAACATGACATTTTCTTCTTTTTTAGTGGGGTGTATCTGAATCATTGCTTCATATTTGTCTTTCTTGTCACAGAAATGATATTAGCTCTTCTCTGAGCATGCTGAGGATTCAATACTGTGCACATCACTTGAAATCTTCTGCAGCATCGGTCTGTAGGCATTAAACATGGACTATTAGAATGTAATTCTGTGCGCAAATGCATTTTTGGCTGATTGGACAAAAGTGGGCTGTGCTCACTCATGCGTGAAATACTTTCAATACCAACAGTGTCATCAGATAAATTAGATCCAAGGTAAAATATTCATTAAAAAAAATAATCTCAAGATAGTGAAATTTTTGACACAAATGATCCTTGGGTAACACCACATGGTTTATGAGGATGGTGAGGTCAAAGGTCATCTAGGGGTCAAAAGGTCAAATGATATGAGGCCATGCTTAATGTGCTCTCATTTCTTTAGTTCTGCATCAATTGTGTTCACACTTGGTACAAATGATCCTTGGGTAATACCATGTGTGTTTTGACGAGAATGATGAGGTCAAAGGTCATCTAGGGGTCAAAAGGTCAAATGATATGAGATTGTGTTTAACTTGCTCTCATTTCTTTATTTGTGCATCAATCGTGTTCACACGTGGTACAAATGATCCTTAGGTAATACCACAGGTGTGATGATGAGGATGATGAGTTCAAAGGTCGTCTAGGGGTCAAAAGGTCAAATGATATGAGGCTATATTTAACTTGCTCTCATTTCTTTAGTTTTTTACATCAATTGTGTTCACACTTGGTACAAATGATCCTTGGGTAATACCACATGTATGTTGATGAGGATGATGAGGTCAAAGGTCATCTAGGGGTCAAAAGGTGAAATAATGTTTTTTGCATCAATTTTGTTCAAACTCGAAACAAACGATCAGTGGGAAATACCACATATTTTGTTGATGAGGATGGAGAGGTCAAAGGCAGGCAATCTAGGGGTCAAAAGGTCATATTGCATGTTTTATTGATGGCGAAATCAGGCAAGACTCGTGGTTCGCGAACCACCTTGTTTTTCTAAGTGTCTACTTTTTTTTGATACGCACTGTATATTGCAGTTGAGGTTAACTAATCCCATATTATAATGCAATTGTAATGTACTTTCACATGGAAACCAGCAAAATATGGAACTGTGATGAAAGATTTTCCATTGTCAACCAATGCTCCAGTTTATTTTTAAATCATTAGTTTTGTTTTGTTTTGTTTGTTTGTTTTTATCAACAGCATGTATGGTTACACATTGTAAATATCTCCATGCAAATGTGGTTAATATTTTCAGTTCAATTCATTTCAAATCTTGAAGGTCCTGGAGAAGTATCAGATGGGAGGTCTGTATGGCTATGACAAGGATGGGTCTCCGGTATGGTATGCCCCGTTTGGTCGCTTGGACATTTTGGGACTCTGTCAGTCGGCCACTGAAAGGGACTTCATCCATCTGACCATCGTCACCTGTGAGGAGATTCTGAGTCAGCTGAGACAACAAACAGAAAAGGTGAGGAGGTAACGGTCATATCACCAATAACTTTCCTGGTGATGACATCCACCTGCCAACTTCCCCAGAGGACAACTCCCCTGGAGGATGGCTCTCCCAAAGGACAACTCCCCCAGAGGGGATGACTCTCCCTGGAGGACAACTCTCTTCTCCCCTCAACCAGAAGACAACTCCCCTGGTGAACTACTTGCCTGAGAACAAACGCAGGTTTGTTAAAATATTAGTGCTGTTGGAGGGGAATTGTCCTCCAGGGAGTTGTTTTTTGAGGTGAGTTGTCCTCCAAGAGAGTTGTCCTCTTGGTGAGTGGACTTCTGTTTGAGTTGTCCTGCGGGGAGTTGTATTTTGATTGGAGTTATCCTCCAAGAGAGTTGTCCTCTGGGGAGTAGTCCTCCTGGGGAGTTGTCCTCAGTGGGAGTGTTCCTCCAGGAGAGCCATCCTCCTAGACAGTTGCCAGGTGGGAATCGCGTCCAGGGGGGCTGTCCTGCAAGGGCGTAGTCCCAGAACTGGAAATTGTATGAGTTGAATAAAAATAGAAACACAGATTCAATCCTGATTCTCTCAAAACTGGGAAAAGAAATCATAGAACTACTGTATGCCAGTGGTACATTGGTCATTCATATTGTTCCTTGGTGACTACCTCAGCAATGAATTTGGTATAATGTGTCAAACTTGTTTTTCTTCAAGTTGGTGTGGTTTGTACTGCTTGATAACATTGGCCACAGCGTTCACAACATACACACTGCAAACTCAAATTTAAAGCAATTTGACATGTTTTGCATGGTCGAATATCAATGGCCAATGTACCACATGAAAGCAAAACGAGCATACTATCATTACCTGATATCAATTTTATGATATCCTTTTTTGATTTTTTTTAAATCACAATGAAAAATCAATGGTCCAAATCATTTGATGTAAATCTGCCATCCTGATTTAACCCAATGGCATTAATTAGTAACTGTGAAGACAGACAGATAATACAATGGGACTGTTGTCTGTATCTTAGTACCATTGGACATTTGAGTAGAACCAAAGGGCAATGCCACACAGAAAATGTTGAATTTTTTTCAAAAATTTTAGTCCCTTGAGTCTCTTTACGAAATTGAAATCTTTGAAAAGCTTGAATGTCAAAGTTGGGAGTCCAAGAAGAGATAACCTTTGCTCATGAGATAAATATTAGGAATTAATTTAGTGGCCATTCCTTGAACATTTCTCAAAGCTAGTATATGTAACTTAAAGTACGAACTCCAAACTATGAGCATATTGCAAATGTAGTCTCACAAGAGCCTTATACAGGAGTAAAAAGTTCTCGTTTTGTAAATAAACAAATGGTCGTATTAAGTTCATGAGTCTATTAGCCTTGTTGATTTGGGTCTGAAAACGATCAAAATTTAAAGGGCAGTGACATGATTGGGAGAAATAAAAAAACGCCTCTAGAACAAAACTGGTTGAGAGATATACCAGTCAATACACCAGCTGGAGTGTATCTCCTGGCTGGAAGGATTTGTCTTGAATTTGTATACTTAAAGGAGAATCAAGCATCAACATGCCAGTCATGCATTTTTATTGTGCCCCTAGAGAAATTAATCCCACAGAAAGTGACACAACAATTTGTCTGTCACAAGACATACCGATGGTATTTCTTTAAAAATGACTCAATGTTTGAACAACAGAATCCTTGCATAGTTTACTTGGTTCTAGAATAGTTTTACCCCGAGTTGAGGACTACCTCTGATCATGAATGTCATTTACCTTTAACTTGGAATCAACTACAGACGTTACTTGAGTCTGCATGCAATAAACAGAATTCTTGACTTTGTTTCCAAAGCTTGGCCGACGGATTGAAACCCTTCTTGTTGTGATGGACCTAGCCAGAATCAGTTGGTCTCATATATGGAAGCCTTGTGTGGAGTTATATCGCAAGGTGTTCACTATCTTTGAAGCTAACTATCCAGAAGTGCTGAAGAAATGCTACATTATCAATGGTAAGAGTGTGATTACTGTATTTGATAAGTGGTTGCATTGGGCATGGTCTCATCTGTGTATCATCAGTCCAGTTTTAAAGTGACAGGCTAACATTGTGGAGCTTCAATTTAACCCGTTGCTTATGGGAACCGGATGGGCCCTGTACAAAGTCTATGAGGATTTAAAGAATCTAGTAGTCAACGGGTTAAAAAATTGTTAAACTTTGATATCTGAGCTACGTAGTAGTGTTCATCTGGACAAATAAACACCCTGTAATACAAAAGTTTGGATAGTTATGCTGCCAATGGCAAGGTATGTATGAATAAACAATTTCTACTATGGTGGATGATAAAATAGCCTAGATCTGCACACAGTAAATCTATGGGAGAAAATGGGCAGGTGAATCCGGTCAATTTGAATGCTTAAAGATTTTCACTTTTTTAAAGCACTAAATCGTCATTTTGAAATACAGTTTTTTCAGGGCTTCATTTTAAGACCTTAACAAAGACACTTGGAACGTGGAGGATTATATAGCTCATGTTTTTTTTAACTGTGGTAAATGTTTGGCAGTGGCTTTAACCCGTTGCTACGGGAACCGGATCGGCCTTGTACAAAGTCTATAGGGACTATGAGAATCTAGTAGTCAATGGGTTAATCTGGATTTGCCTCTGATAACGAGGGTTGCCAGATTTACCCCCCTCCTGCTGCAATCACTCTCACACCATTTCGCCATCTCACTCCTTTCTCAAACCAAAGATAGTGTACTTGTTTTGCATACATGTGGAGAATATTGAGCAAAAGTCTCAAAATATAGCTTGCAGAGTATATAATTATGACATAATCCTAGTTTATTTTGTCTCTACCTGGCCAATGTAACAAATATAATTTGGAAATGTGTGTATAAGCACATATATTTAACCCCTTTGGGATAACGGGCTTGTACAGAAACCCAGGACATCTCACACTCAGAGACAAAATGCTTCCACAAAGCCCTCAAAATAAGCCAAACCTTTCATATAAAGTGAGATTATAGTGCCTACAATTGGCTGCATCCCACTTTTACACTTTTACCACAGAAAATATAGAAACTTGTGTCTGTTTGTGAGATTTACTGGGCTTCTGTACAAGCCTGCTATCCCCAAGCGGTAACAATGTTTCCAGTCTAAAATATCTGAGTTGCCTTTGGGTAAGTTGTCCTCTGCGTGAATTATCCTTGGTGAAATTGTCCTCCAGGCATGTTGTCCTCTGGGAGAGATGTCCTCTTGAAAGCTGTTCTCCAGGGGAGTTGTCAGGTGGGCGTCGCCCCCAGGGGAGTTGTCCTCTTGGGGAGTTGTGATATGTGCCTGTGATAACCTGTATGCATGAGGATGAGATTGCAGCTGAACATCATGTTACACTGAATCTCACTTTGTCTTCTCTGTAACAGCTCCAAGCTTTTTCTACATCGGATATAACCTCATCAAACCATTCCTAAGTGAAGATACCAAGACAAAAGTTGTCATTTTAGGAGGTGAGTACCGAACTTCTATATCTTAATTGTCTTGAAATATACTCCCTAAAAAAGTTCTGCACCTTAACTTAGAGCTTTGATATCTCTCTTAGTATTATAGTACACAGGCTTTCAAGTGCTCCTAGTTTTCCTACGTTTTCCTACTTTTTTTACTCTCCTCCTACTTATCCTACTTTTTTCCCCAAAACTCCTGCTTTCTCCTACTTTCTCCTACTTTTTTTGTAAAACCCTGCAAAAATAAAAAATGCTATTGATCATATGAAATGCTGGAGTAGTGAGTAGTCATTTCAGGTATTCACAGAAAGTGTAACTCTTCAGCACAAGAAAGGGTAAAAAAAAAAAAAAATCAAAACCCCGTGCATGTCCTACTTTTCTCCTACTTTTAGCTCTTTATATCCTACTTTTCTCCTACTTTTTCCCAAATTTAGCTCCTATTTTTCTCCTACTTTTTCACCATGGTCCTCTTGAAAGCCTGAGTACAGGCAAACCCCGTTATAACGAGCGCGGGTATAGCGAGGACCTGCTTAATACAAGGACATTTCTCAGATCCCAATTTTTCTTCTATTGATCTCCATGTATTATGCTTCTCATATAACGAGATCGGATATAGGGAGGTAAATTCCCAACCTAAAAGTAAAGAAAAACAAAGCAAATTGATCCTGTTACAGCAAGCATCCACCTCGGCTTACGTCAGTTAGCAAGCGCAACCAATGTTTCACGCTGTAAACTTAACTGGCTTTGCAAGAGTTGATGAACACATCAGGCACGCTATACACCACCGCTCATTGTACACACTTCCTATCATCACAGCGCGAGGACCCGTGCCAGCTAGCACATGTTACTTGGCCACGTATCCTCCCTTCCCTCCCATTGCACCATTTTCAGTAGGAGAAGTTGGAATCATCGTTCACTTATATTTTCAGCTCTGCTGTTTCCGTTCAGTGACTTATTTAGTAGTAAATTCAGTTTTATATATTTGCAAAATGAGAGAAAACACTGCAGTAATGATAGAAATCTTGTTACTTTATATGTAGTCTCGTATGCAAACATTTGTGTGTGTTTTCATCATGTAATTTTATAGCGAGCAATCTGTTATAGCGAGGAAAAATTGTGGGTCCCGACGTCCTCGTTATAACAGGGTTTGCCTGACGTGTTATTGGTATTGTTGAAAAGCCCATTTATTTTCCCGTACAATGATACCTCATTTGCCATTATTGTGGATTTATGGAGTGTGCAAGACATTTTCATCAGGGGCAAAGTCAAAAGTGAATTATGAAAGTACATAATCCACTTTCCATACAAGTGAACACTGAACTGGTGACAATAACAATGCATTTTGCAACTTTTCACTTTTGTCTTGCACATTCCATTAATCCATAATCTTGACAAATGATGTCAAAATGATGGCAAATGATGTAAAGATGTCAAATTTAACTGTTTTCCCCTTATGCACTACACTATTCTCTGTTTAAAAAAAGAAAAAACAGCATGTACATAACTTGTACTAAGAATATATAATTATTATCTATCTTTTCTTCACAAAAAAAATAATTCTGTAACAATTCATCTTTCTTCATTTACTTACAGTAATATTGAGCCTGAAAAGACTAGTCAATTCTGTAACAATTCATCTTTCTTCATTTACTTACAGTAATATTGAGCCTGAAAAGACTAGTCAATTCTTTTCATTAACAACTTTTGATTGCAGAAAATTATGAGGACATACTCCGGGAGGCTATAAATACAGAGAATCTCCCTGCTCATTATGGGGGCTCAGCAGTTGACCCAGATGGTGACCCTCGCTGTGTGTCAAAGGTTAGGAAAGGACAGCTTTATTATTGCTCTGACAGTTCTTTAGATCATTGCTGAATATTTTTAGTACTGCATCTTTGTAACTTTTGCACAATTTTTTTGCTAAAGCTTTAATTTTATAAGTAGAGGTGTAATATAATTTGAGAAAATGTTATTGTATACAGTATAGATTTCATGATACCTGCAAAAATGTTGCATTTGGTGAAGTTAATGTACATAATATCAACTGAGGCAAATTCATGTATTGCACATTTGATACTGCACTCACAAAATTCATGAAAATTGACCATCATAAAATGTGTACCATACAGTATTGAATTACAAATTACAAGTGAATTATTGGCAGTGCCCATCATGAGCATTGCCAGAATTCACACCTGCCAACTGTCCCTATTTTCCAGGGACAGTCCCTATTTTTGGCAAAAGAAAAAACACTTTTTACCCATTTTTTGAATTATGTCCCTATTTTGCAAATATTTGTCTGTAGTTATGTATAGGATATTGAAGAATGTCCCTATTTTTCAGGTTTCAGGGTTGGCAGGTATGCACAATTTCCCTAAGTGAGGTTTAGGTTCAATTTTTTTTTCGAGGGGGAGGGGGAGGGCATGCTCAGTTTGGGATGGAGGTATGGGTTTATATTGTAGGTGAAAGAACAAAAGTTGGTGAAGAAAGACCATCTATTAGTGTCAAGATCAAACAAAAGAGAAAAGAGGAAATGAAATGGGAGGATTGAATCCAGACCTCCAACAATGCCCCCAACAACTTTTTACTACATCTCTGGTGTCGGTGTTTTATCATTCATAAATCTACCACACATAGGCGTACCCAGGATTTTTTCAAATCGGTGCAACAAGCAAAAAAAGGTCATCAGGTCTGACAGGAACCTGTTCCATGGACCAAATCAATGCAACAAGAAAAACAGGGTCATCAGATCCGACAGGACCTTCCGTGGTCACTAACAAAGTAACAAGCAAAAAAAAAAAAAGTAATAATAAAGTCATCACACGTCTGCCGGGAATCTGTTTCAGGACCCAAAATGAATGGAATAGCGAAAAAAAAAGGCATCATGATACCTAGTGCACTGTCATCAGTATCATAACCCATTTTCTCTTTTCTAAAGGGGGTGTACTGAGGAAAATGAGAGTGATTTGCAGGTAAAGGGGAGTGTTTGAAAGCCCAAACCACCACCCCTCCACCCCCCCCCCCCCCGGTACGCCTATGCTTCCAAACGTACATTTACTGGACAAGTATAACTTGTGTTACCCTTCTCTGTCTGGCTTCAGATCAAGTTTGGGGGCAAGGTGCCAGAGTCATTCTACTTCAAGAATGCCAGCAACCTGTTCAGCGAGGACAGAATGAAGAAAGTCCAAGTTAGTCCAGGATCTAAAGTTGAGTTCTGTTTCGAAGTTGAAGAACCAGGATCTACTCTCAATGTAATTAACCTTTTTCATCAAACCTACTTCAAAGCAGCTCTTAATTGGGTTGTACAATTTAATACTTGTCTGATCACACTCTCAAATGAATATAACAAAGACAAGCCAAGTAGACATATGCAAAAATAGTGGATTTTGGTACATTTTCGACATCATCTGTTATGAAATTCCTCTCATTGTCAATTATTTACAGTTATTGAATCAAAAAATTTATGTTGCAATAAATAAAGTAAATATTAACCTTCTCAATATGCCAGTTTCTAAGCAATGTACACAGGCCAGTTACACGCACATGCCTTTGATGACATGCTGGGGCACACGCCACCTCGAGTCCCATCAGCTTGAACTTTGTTTGAGCTTAGAAATCCCCTTTAACTCTTACAGCAATGAAGGTGCAAATATGCACCACCCAGTATACACAATATCTATGGAAATCTAATTTCTCTGGCATGTTAAAGGGAGAAGAAGCCAGCAACTAACAGCATAAGTTAAGAAAAAAATGACATTGTGACTTTTATGAGAATTATGGTACATACATGTAAGGGGTACTGTGTGATACTCACCCTCAGCAAGGCCCTATAGATTAGTTAATTTGTGTTTATTTTACGTCTTTGCAAGTTTTATCCTGGGATAAAACTTGCAGAAACAGCTATAGGGGGAGGAGCTTATCGATTCAAACAGTGCATACACTACCACGGCGCAACTAACACATATCGGGTGGCATGCATTGGTCACGCATGGTCAGCTCCACACCAGTGCACATGCGATCTGATTGGTTGGTAAGAACTCAAATTTTTTCTTAACTTATGCCTGTTAGTTGCTTGCTCCTTCTCCCTTTAAGAGTTGATGTGATATTTTCTCTTCATCCTGAGTGACTTTGTTTCATTGCGAGAAGAATTTGACAGACATCCTCATACATTTGGTACAGGTGGGAGTTTAATACCAAAGATGCAGATATTGGATTTGGGGTCGTCTTGAAGAAATCATCCTCAGGAGGAGGAGGAGGAGACCTTGAAGAGGTTGTCAAGACCCAGAGATACGACAGTCATCTGGTCCCACAAATTGGGGTGTGTACTTGCACCCAGCCAGGAACATGTGAGTTACCTTATTAACCCATTGCTTACAGGAACTCGGATGTGCCATGTGTCAACTCTATGGGAATAAAAGAATCTTAGAGACAATGTGTTAACCTGTTGGAGACTTGGTATGATATGTGACCTGTCACCTCCAAACAATTTGCAATGGCAGTTTTCGTGTAAATGCAGTAAATAGTGGAGTTGGATTGCAAAAGTTGATTCTGGGATTTTTATATTTTCTGAAAGTACATACACTCTTCTTTTATCTGTCCAAATTTGAGGACCAGAAGTGATTCAGAAGTTTAATTTTTCTTAAATTGAACACAGACCATGTTTTTGCAGGAGTTTGATTATTTGGCCAAATTTGATCTTCACATCGCAAGGTTAACCATAATGTAACCCTAAATATAATTACTTGTTATCATCTTCAAGTCCCCCTGTAATGATTTGTGTATCACCACAAAGCTACTTTTATGAACTATTCGTTGATGGTGACCGTAAGAGCCAAAGAGAATTGTCCAATCCACAGTTCTCTCTTTGAGAGTGACTATTTTTACCTAACTTTCAATGGAACAGTTGTTACAGGCTTCCCGTTTTGCATGAATTAACACTATCTTTGCAGTCATTTTTTCTCCGCTTTCCCGATAATGGCTTAGGTGATAGTCCAAACTTGTGAGTGGGGTTTTCAATGGGATTGCTTCATTCATCCTAGACAAATATTATACATCATTTTAAAGCGTAGAGTCTCTACTTTAAGACTGTATGAGAAACACAATTTCTTATTTTACCGACTTATGGTGCGTTTTGTCGTGACAGGTCACATATATCTTGATCTTTGTCTGGGGTCTATGGAAATGCAGGGTTGGCACAAGGGTAAAACCAATAGGGGTGGTGAAAATGTCAAAAAGGCAAAAATTTCATGAAAAACTCCATGAATGATTTCCAATTTGTTAATAATTTTCGGGGGCGGCCACCCCCTCTGACCCCCTCCCCTTGGCACCGCGTGAGAAAATGTGTTATATCACACTCAAATCATCTCCAATGGGTTAAGGATAAGTTTTCAACAAATTGTGATTTTGTCATTATGTCTGTAGAAAGAATATAGCATTTGAAAAAGTAAATAAAAACACATTTGTTTAACTTGTATTGTGAAAATTCTGAAATTTGAATTTGCGGATGGGAGATCAGGCTACCACAATCTTAGAAACAGGTGAAAATGGGGGGGGGGGGAATCTGGGAATCTAGAATGAACTGTTAGGATTTGTGTAATAAGAGCATGAAACCAAAACCCTGAATTTGACTAGGATACATTATTTTGAGTCACAAACATATTAAAATTATGTGCACTTGTCTGTATAATTCTAACCCTGAACCTTTGAAGGAGGTGCTATAAACTGGAGTTAAATGTGGTGCCTCCTTAGTGTCTCACCGACCATTGGTGGAGGCAATCGGCACAGATGCACTATTGATGTTAAAGGTAAATGACATGATTGGGAGTAGTCCTCAACTTGAGCTGAAAATACTCTAGAATCAAGTAAACTATGCAAGGATTCTCCTGTGAAAATCTTGTAGTCTAACGGTACTCATCCTAAAATAACTAATAATGCTCTGGTTTTCAAAGAGGTTCAAAGTATCTGTCAACCTAAGGGTGAAAAAACTGAAGACTAATTCAGGAGACTTCCTGAATTTAAAATTTGACATCAAAACCTTCAAATTCTCATTTCGAAAATACACAGACCTGGAGCTAATCTTACACTACACTTTACATGTTTACAAGTGCGCAGAAACATTATGGCATTTGAACAATTCTACAAGTAAAAGAGCGTTCGTATTTCCAAGTTTCTCAGCACACTATTTATCCTTGTCACAAGTTCGATACTCAAATGCAAAGAGCACGATCAAAAGAAACACTGATAACCAAATTGGCTTCTTTGCCCCTGAGCAAAGGTACGGTAATGGCACTTGTGCAACAAAAAAAGCTGGAAAATATGGAGAAACGCATTTTTAGATTCTTGCTAAAACAAAATAGAATTAGGCCAGCTGTATTGAAAGACTGTTACCCTCATGTGTGTAACTGGCTTTATACTGCGGTGAATGTTGGACCAAAGAAAAGGAGAGAAATTCCCAAGCATGTTATTGACTTCACTTTTTGACTCCTGTTTGTTTTCGCGCTTACGAAGAGTATGTTAACATACGAGATTTTACGGCCCTCAGATGGTAATTTCACTTCTCAGATTCCTCATCATTTGAGTTTCTATAATTAATTTAAGTCGAAGAGTTACAGACACTGATCAAACTTTACCTCTATTTGGTTCCAAATTTTTATGTAAAGGATTTGAAAATATGTAAACTACTATATAATTTATTTAATGACTAACAACAATTAAAATAAACTTCCTCTGTAATAACACGAGTAAAAGTGTTTACATGTATGATAACCCCCTTGTGAATAATTAGTCAAACTTTATAACTAATCTGGAACTAGTACTCAATGGCAACATATACAGAGGAAGTATGGGAAAACATGTCACCTATATCTGTTTCGGACGTTAACATTGTAACCATTTATATATTCAAAATCAATCTACTTTCGATCACAGTGACAGTTTTTTCTCAACGGCAATTTTTCTCCCACTGTGTTACGCATTTTACCCATTCTGAAAATGAAAAAAAAATGGAAATATGTTTTAACCCCCTCCAATTTTTAAAGTCCAGGCTTGCTGCTAGCAGTAAAATCTTCTAAATGAATATGCAGTGAATAATCGTTACTTGAGACCTACATTTAATGCAAGTGCTATAGAAATAATTTTCATGTTATACCATACTATACTATTATGTCATTGGTGAATATAAAGTCCCAAAAGAATCCTTATTAGTGAATACAGAAATGCTAATCAATCTTGAAATAAATCTTATCGTTTTGACAAGATTGCACAAAATCAACCCTAACCCTAGATTATGCAGGCCATTTTTATTATTAATGATTATCAAGCGGTGTGAATCATTTTGCACATTTGATTAACTATTGTTTACACTATCAAAAATTCCAAAATGCAAAGATATGCATCTGCATTATTAATGTTACTTATGAACTAAATCCTGGAACTGCGGATGACGTATAACCTACTAGTGCCTACAATGTAAATAACCCATTCTTTGGAGGATATGCCTTCCAAATGAGGGGAAATGTGAAAATGTATTTGATCCATGTTCTTGAACATTAATGGAAATTCTGAAACTTTCCTTGTACATGTAATGGATGGGTCATACAATGTAGGCAAATATCAATATTCACTGAAAGTTCCATTTTCAACTCAGTATTTGAAAGCAAAATTACCAAAAAATTTGTCTCAATCTGGACCGATTAGATCTGTGTGCTGCTATTTTCTCCTACTGTACGATTTCTTACATGTTATGCCTATTTCCAGTTCATTTACAAATTCCGGGCGATTCAGTAGAAAAAGACACAAACTTTTGACAGTACAAAGTTAGGAGTATACTTAAAAAAAAGCGTAAAATACATGTAAGATCTACACTGGCTGGCATGGGTTGAGACCAAGTAAAAAATACTCCCGTGTGCCTGTGTTATGCGCAGACCTACCACATGTACAGTACATAGTTGACACGATTGGCAATGCACTACGATGAGCAGCAAGTTTCGTTATCACTTACTAGAGCTACTAGACCAAAACATGTTGTTCTCAAACTATAGCCAAACATCTTGGAAATTAATATTACTTGAGGTCAGTGCAGTAGCTTCTTGTTAAATGGCAATTGTAGATAATTTTCAGCTATGTGATATATTTCACTAAATATTACTATGGCCCATCAAGCCTCTTTACTGGGTTAAAAACTGTTTTAAGGTGGTGGGGTCTTTGCAGTTTTATCCACCCATCCTGGAAATAAAAAAACTTACTGATTCCTATAGATTATTTTTCAGACGATAATTTTTTCTTCACATACATATCTTCGTAGTTGGTTAACACTTTGCCATGCAATTCCACAAAAATTACATTTGGTTACACATTGTAGGCAATGTGAGACAAATGCAATTCGTGGGTTACACTTTTTTGTTAAAAGCTTCTTTACTCTAGATTCGTTTACTATGATTGGATTGCATTGAGCGCAAACATTAAATCATTCTTCATAGATACAGCTAAAATGGCTTTCAATGAACACCTGCTTGTCGAGTAAAGCAAACAAAAGACCCTACGATTTTAATTTTATTAGTATGATGAAGCAAAAAACAAGCACCATTATTATCAGATCATATAGTGTTGCGGTACTTAACCAGAAATGTTATTACTGTGTGCAACATATATTCTTTGTTTTTTGGAATGTTATCATCAAGACATACAAGCAGATCGAGTGGGATCAACTCTGCATCGCACTGCCATACAGTGTAGACAATTACATGTTGGCCACAGTGTATGATTCAGCATCATGGCTTGCAATTCCATCCGTTCACACTCGGAAGGCATTTTCTCAGAATAATTCCATATTCATATGCCAAATAGAAACTCTTTCTTGTAAAGAAAGTTGGGAAAATCATTTCTATTTTTTTACTGCGGGTACAAACATATTTGGCTTCTACAATAAACATGAATCTACTTGCTAATTTTTAAATTAATGAAGATCTGATAGGCATTAATATATAGTTAACAGCGTCTGTAACTGTCCGAAAAAAACTTGACCTCAATATGAATCTACTGGCACGTTGAAGGGCTGCATCAAGGCCAAAAATACAGCAAACTCAATCTTTTGACATCTTCTTTTTAGATTGTGCTAGAAATATAAGATTAAAAAGTTAAGTATTTAATGAAACTCATTGTATTGTGAGCGGTCTGTTTCCAAGAGAGACTTGATTTTTGTCTGTTAAAAGACCACAGCAAAACTTAACTATTTTACCTGGTCAACAATTTGATTTGCCATGACCCAAATTCATTAAAACACAGCCCTTTCAAATTTGATATTTGGACAGGTGACTGACCACACCAAATTTTTATGATCAATTCATCATTAACTCTGTGCAGACTTTTGTACATTATTTGGCCGAAAACTCAAGATAATGCGGACAATTTAACATATGGTGTAACTAATGATTACGTAAGTGTAACTACGTCGCGCTCCGAAACATATTTTTGGCTAGTATGTACCAATTCTGAATAGTGGCCTAAGCTGACCTCCAATTTCATCATGATAAACCATAGCAGTTGTAACCCACTTTTCATTATTCTGGTGTTTGATAATCAAATTTTCACATGTTGAGGTAACCTTACAGAAAATACTGTTTATTTTTTGTTCGACGTGTTTATCATTTATGTTCCTCGGACTGTTACGAAGTTAACGGTAAATCTTATTTGTTCTGCTTTGAACAAAATAAAGATTCAATGAAATTTTTACTTTAGACTTCCTTGTAGTAAGTTCCTTACAATACATAGTAAGTTTTTTTAAAGTTCTTAATCGCAAACGTCGATCACAAATTTGGTTCAATGGTGAGATTTAAAAAATGTTAACGTCCGGACGTTACTAAAAGTTTAACGGAAATTCAATGTCAAAATTTATAGTTCTACATGTTTTGTATTAACTGGACAACATAGGTAGAATTTTTTTTTCTTTAATGTCTTACATAGTGAATTTAGCTAAGTTCTATATTGAAAGGTAGCACAGCAACATCTTTTAAATGGTAAGAGCCTAAAATGACGAAAAAGTTTTATACCGGAAAATGTAAACTCCGAACACTGTATTTTTATGGATCACTGCTTTTCTAACTGAATAATTCGATTGCTTACTCTATTACCTTTTAATCCTTTGGCTTTCATATGTTCATATTGTGAAATGAAAAATATTTTAAAGATGCTGTCGGTTACTATATTTGCTAAATCGATTAACACAAACGCAAGTTTTTCAGTTGCACATAATTATCCGTTAAACTTTTTGTATTTTGGGAATTTTACCAGTATACGTGAATTATTACCTCGGTACCATGTTTCTTGTAACTATGGAGCTAAAGATATGTCTGTACTTAATAGCATGCGAAAACCATAGCGAGAAATACTATTCGTCTCCTGCCCACCAAGTAACATCTGGCAAAGCTGCGTTTTAAGGTTTTGACCAATCTCATGAGAAAACCAAGAGCCTTATTCAATAATCCTTGTGTATTGGTGGCTCCCTATGATCTTATTTATATCTGGCCCAGATTTGAACTTAAAAAACTGGTATGTTTATGCTTGATCTACATTAGCCTAAACAAAATTAGAGGCAACCTTCAGCGGGCTGCGGATCCATCTCAGCTGGTGCAATTTCGGCATATGTATATATTTCAACTTGTACAATGTATTGAGCTTATATGAATAATCTCAAGCATATCATTCAAGTGGTCCTACCAACATGTCACTAACTCTGTCTCAATCTATTCTCTAGTCTTAGATCGTGAGAATTATTTCCCTCT